>CM056451.1:2158580-2330817 GCA_029783895.1 Triplophysa bombifrons
ACAAGTATTTTTGGCATGAAGTCCACTGCAGCATGTGATCAGGTGCCACATCTGGACTAAACAGATTTATGTCAGTGTTTGGTCATTATCAAGCCTGCTTTGGGATTTCAAACGTCAAAACAAAACGAAGTAAACAATATGTTTGACGGCGATTGCTAAACCCTTTAACTTCGCGTTTTGAAAAGTTAAACTCCCGACGTGTCTTAGTTTACATTAAATAACAGTAACGTTATATGTTTAAAACCAACAAGATCCCTTCCTTAAACACTAACGTTACACATACGGGATAAACATGGAAGTTCACAAGTCCGACCTCCCGCAATGTCATGTAACGTTATTGACAGACTGACAGACAAACCGACCACAACAGATCTGCGGCGGTAATAAAGCGCGCTGCCTATTCACCGAATATCCGCGATCAGCACCAATCCGCGCGTTTTAATAACAAACCCCGATCAATACACGTAATATGATGAGGGGTGATCGAACAGGTTTACGGTTACCGATCGAGGGCCGAGGCACAACCTGAGGGGAAATTCTGACTGGGCAACTTCCAGCGGAAGAATGCGCGTTCCTGCAGATCCGCGCCGCACACGGTAACGAGCGTTTGATCGTTCACTCGCTTACCTGCTGCGTCCCACCCGCGCGTTGCTGTGAGAATGAAGAGATAAATCCCTCTGAAGGATCTCTGATCCACTTGGCTTGACTGCCGCGTGGGTTGAGGATTTCACCGGTGCGTTCAAGCACCCACTTCAGCAGGGAAACGCGTGGCGTAGTGACGTCGATTCGGCCCCGCCTAAACACCGCAGATCCGCGTGTCTCGGAAACTTGATAATTCCCACTTCAACCCGGAAGTAACGTCTGGATAACATTAAAAGTATTTATTTACATTAATGTTACTGACGATTTTTAAGAATGAAAGCGTTACACGTGTCCGCTAACATTAAAAGAGCACCGTCCCATTAACTTTATTTCTGGGTTGAAGTAGGAATTATGGAATTTCCGAGAGCACGAAGGCAGCATAAACCCACGGTCAGTTAAAGTATGGAAGGCCAAATACATCAAAAGAGGGACGAACCACCGCGTCCCACTGTGCAGTGCGCATTTCAAATGCCTCATTCAATAGCCTTAAAGTCCCAGTGAAACGCCTTGAAACACGCAACATTATTTGATGTGTGGGCGTAATCTCAATATTGAGTGGCCCCGCCCCCTTTTAAAGAACTAATAGCGTTAAATGCAAATGTTGAAGTCTATTGAAAGGAATAGGAACATTAGTGATAACAGAAATGTGTCGTTTGAAGCTTATTATTTATGTTGGTGAGTGACACTGGCGTGGTTTTATTTACTCTTCGAGATTGCGATGTCCGATCTCCTACATAGAGCTCCTAACCGAAATTAACACTGTTAATATTTACACTGTCTGAATCATCCCCTACCTCCCATCTAATGTATTATGCGTCATTCACCATGTCGGACATAATAAATGTGCGCACATGTGGCTGATATGTGGTGCCGCATCCGCAGCTCTTATAGTGAAGGGGGCGGGACTCTTCCGATTGTAAAGCGGATTTGATTGGACGAGAACTTTGACGAAAGGCGGAAGTGTTGTGTAACGTAACGTTTTCTTCAAACTCTTTGCACAAATGTTTTCATAAATGATCATGCATGGTACACTTTATTACTATTCTGGGTGGATTTTCTTATTTGGGAAATGTCGATTTTTGCGAGGGACGGATTTTGTCACTTTACGTCGTAAAAAGATGAAAAGCACATCTAACGAACAAGTGTTGCCACAGTAAAGTTCTGTAGGAGCTTCACCTGATTTTTATGATCCATCAAAGTTTACAGCAGATGCATTAATGGGTTCGTTGATAATCCATAAAAACTATGAGACCCATTGCTGTGCAGAACACTTGTTTACTTGCGCCACCCAGTGGTTAAAAAATCGTGTGAAATTACAAATCTTCACATCCCTGTCGCTAACAAGCGCAATCAATTTCTAGTACCAGTACTAGTACCAAAATTAAATTAAAAGTGTACTATTTTTTATATTGTATTGCCCTTCTGTGAATTTAATATACTGATGTAGAAGAGATAGAATACTATTGTGCGTGTTGTGTGTACAAACTCTGCATCTGTGATGTTACCAGAGTGACGATTATCCAATAATAAAGTACAGCATAAAACTATATTTTACATACTTATCAAACACTTTGAATTGTATTTAAAGAAAGAACTAATCAATGTAAAAATGTCAACAATTTCCTATCGTGTCATATTCCTTCAGGGGGTGCTAAAGGTACCACAGTTCGAACCCCCCCGGGTTAGTCTGTTAGTATGGGTTTTTATTTCTGTAATAAAGTCCTCATGGGGAGATGTTTGTATGATAATGAAAGAAAAGAATCAAACAAAGGTTACAGTATTCACTCTCACTTAATAATCTACGTTATCTAAAAAATCTACAGTTAATCGAAATGATTTATCTACCTGTTAAAATGTTTTAATTTAATGAGATAAACACAAGTGGATAATCTAAAAGTGTTTAAGGTTTTTTTAAAAAGATTCTATGGCGGTTATATAACCAAACTGCCATAGAAAAAAGAACAACAATGCATTCAACAAGAATAAAAAAATAACTGAACACAGGAGATTAAATCTTAAGTACAAAACCAGTTCACGTCATGGATCAAATGTGTCAATCTGTGACTTTGTTTTCTAAAAAAAAGTACTGTACAACACAGAACACACGCTTGCCAACCTATCATAAAGATCACCGAAAATGTTCAACTGACTGGCTAGCGAATAAAAAAAAGTGTTTGAGCTACTTCTTGCTTTTAGCTTGATTTCTTGGAGAACCTTTCAGCAGATCCCGAATCTTCATGTAAACGCCTGTTGCTTCAGCAACCTCTGTAAACTCAGGAGTTTCCTCAAAAGGAATTATTCCCGCAGCAAATTTGCTACGGTGTGGAACGACAGAAACTTTCACAGATTCCTCAGAGTTCTCGACCTCTTCAGCCTTACGTTCCTGCGTCCCGACCTGCGGCGTGTTTTCGGTTCCATTCATTGCATCTTGATCATCGCTTTCCTCATAAACTTCATCCAGAACGATAATGTCACTCATGTCTTCCTGCATGTCGGTCACGTTCTCATCAATCACATGTTTTACCTGTTCATTATCCGTTCTCTCTTCCTCACAAACAGCACTCACTCCTCGCTCCACAACAGGCGATGTCGGTGTGCTCAGGACTTCAAACGTGTGACTCGAGCTGTCGGCTGGAATCTTTTCGCTGTCATCCTCAGCATCGGGCCTCAGGGGAGTGCAAACGCTCGGGGAGCTCGGGACGGTGGTCACGGACGCTCCGGCCTCAGAGTCGCTGTTGGTGGTGGTGTCCGCCTTCTCGAGGGCCTCCCACAAGAGCCTCTGCTGCTCCTCCAGTTCTTCAAGGGTCAGCCCGTCCTCTGACTCCTCCCCCTCAGCTATGCCTCTCGCTGGAATGGATGGAGAGTTAGATGCAGGAGGAGTGTCTTTGGGGAGTGGAGGTGGGGTCGGTGTGGAGGGCGGCGTTCCCAGTGGTAGGGGTGGGGGAATGCTGGGGGACGAAGCGCCGGGAGGTGGTGGTGGTTGGAACTGGAAACCATCAGATCTCAGTGGAGTACTGGAGTCGTGATCTGTAAGTTGATTAAATTTTCAAACTTCTCTTTAACGGTGACTACATTTTTTTTCCAATGCACTGAAATCAACATACAAGCTTTCCGTTTGATCAACCTTGGGGAATAACTAAGAGGCAAAAACTCGTACCCGACTCTATCTCCATGTCTGATTCTTGATCTGAAGTGGATCTCAGTTTCTTTGTTTGACCAAGTATCAGTTCAGATGTATGACGCCTCTTATTTCCAGAACCAGGCTGTGGGGGAATAAATGAAATATATATAGAATTATAAACAGACAACTTCAACCTCACAGACATACGTCATGTAAACAAGATCTTACCGATGGGAAAGTGTTGGTTAAACAAGCAGCATAATTTTCTTTCCAGTGCTGTGGTTGCATGGGGATGGACCCAAAAGATCTGTATTCCTGTACACAAATCATAAACAAGAGTTTAATGACTTTAAAAAACTTTTGTAAATCACAAATTTTGTTGAACAATACACAGCTACTGATTGAGGTAAATCGGCTTAGAAATTAAAATAACTTTTGGGTGATTGACAAATACTATGGCGTGACAGCAAAAATTCAGAAGACCAACGAGTACCTTTTACATGTTACCATGATATTCTTGTTCCTAGTCCATGGTATGGATAACAACCATTGTTAATAAAAATAATTTATTTTACTAACATTTATGAAACACAAGATCCTGAGTTTGATTTTGAAACCTATAGTAGGACCGCCTCGAAGTTAAAAGGACAGTTGAAAATTCTGTCATCATTTACTAGCCCTCAGATTGTTCAAAACCTGTGCAAAAAATTGTGCTAAACACAAAGGAAGATATTTAGAAGAATAACCAAACAGACCTCATTCCTCATTTAGTAGGGAAATCTTATGGGAGTCCATGGGAGGGTGAGATTTGTTTGTTTACTGACATTCTTCCAAATATCTTCCTTTGTGTTCAACAGAAAAAAGAAATGTATACAGGTTTGGAACAATCTGCGAGTCAATGACGACAGAATTTTTGGGTGAATTATCCCTTTAACTTCAGCTTGTGTTTGGTTATCGGTCTGGCTAGTGGTTAGTGATATATCAATTAATTTGATATTTCATTTATATTTTAGAGTATATTAATTATATTAAATTAAACTACTTAAAAAGGATAGTTCACCCCAAAATGAAAATGCTGTCATCAATAACTCAGCGTCTAGTTGTTACAATCTGTATCACCATCAATTCTTCTGATGAACACAAAAGAAGATATTTTGAAGAATGTATGAAAAGCAAACAGTTCTGGGGCACTTTTGACTACAATTATCATTTTTCCTACTATGGGACTCAATGGGGTCCAAGAACAGTTAGTTACAAACATTCCTCCAAATATCTTTCTCTTTGTTTAACTAAAAAGAAATGTAAACAGGTTTGGAACAACTTGCGAGTGAGTTATCATGACAGAATTTTCATTTTTGGGGGAACTATCCCTTTAACAGTTATTGATTCTTTGCGTAGGTAACAGAAAGTTAAGTCTTTAGTTTTGTGGCTTGGTGTTACTGTAACTGTATAAACAGCGAAGCACAATCTCCAAGCAAAATTTTCCACATTTCATCAACATAATATGTGCATTACACTTACATCCCTGACATTGGGCAGAGCCGTAACATTAAAGCCGGGAAAGTCCACCAGCTTCGAGACATCATACGAGATCTTGCACTGGTTGTCATCATCAGGAACATCTCCGTCTTTTGATTCTTGCAAATAAAGTGAAAGCCAATGACGGTCCATAGCAAAATAGTACGTTATAGTAAGAGTTACCATTTCAAACACAATATCACAATATTAATTGAACCTACATTACTCTTTGATAATACAGTTTAAAACTTACCTTTGCCATCATACAGCGCCAAGCCTGAGTTCTCCATCTCTGACTCTTTTAGCCAGCCGTGTGGGTATCCCAGCTCCCGCATGCGATAGATGTAGGGGGGGAGTGTGTTTGTAGTGATGCCGAGGGCATCGAGAAGCTCTTGACTACACAAAGAGATCATTTATTATTTCATCTTAGATTTTAAATCCCATTATGTCATTTTCGTTTAAAGTAAACCCTGAATCTCTGGGCTTTGCTGTTCAGAGCATGAATAAAATAAAAACACTGCTGACCTCACTATTCCCGGCTTGTACTTTGCAAATCGTTCCTCGACCTCCTCTGCGTGGTAGCGTTGATTTCCCAGACTGCTGTTTTGCGAAAACTCCTTCCTCTTTTCATTGATCTTAGCCATGTCTTTGGGCTTAAACGGTAGAAAGTGTTTAAAAGAATCAAAGTGTGATTTTAAATAGTTTAAAAAAAAGTAAGACAATAGTGTCAAAGTGTTCTGCATAATGATGAGGACTATCACCTCTGGACAATCTCGCAGCTGATGGTCTTCTGAACCGCAGTTAAAACAGCACGGCCTAGGCCTGTCAAGACACAACCAGACACACACAAAATAACATATATATTGACTTGCACAGCAATTTTTGTACAGAAGTTGGCATAGCATAATATTCCAGCAATAAACCACACCTTTTCTCTTTAATCTGAACCTCTTGACCCTCAAGAGCGATAACCTGGCCAAAGACCTGCTGGTATCTTTGCAAGCACGATTCAGGAACGGTGATTAACAGACACGTGTAAAACACTTAAAGCCTTTTCTAAATAGGCAAAAGCATAGTAAATCTAACTGTCAAGTTTCAGGATACTTTGGAATTTCCCATCCAACGGTCAGCTGCGGGTTATCATTGAGCAACGGCTGACCAAGTTTATCAACACAGAAGTTGTTGAAATACAAAACACTTCCCACCACCTGCAAAGCAAGAAAATGTGTATAAGTTCTGGCATGAAAGTCTCAATTTGCGGATCCCAAACATGTCAGAGGTTGCATCCCAAGAATCCTCATCTCAGTTTTTAAAACCGTAATTAAATTGCATAATGAATGGTAAAATATGTGTATCAGAAAACGTTGTTCTTATTTCCGTACTTTTACACATTTCCGAGTGAAATGGAATTTCCAACGAGAAAAAGAGTGGGCCGTGGCTTTCGTCTTTCTCTGTGATTTGATTGGATGTATTAAACAGCCGTTGCATTTTGAAATGAAACTGGCAGCAGACTGACAGTTGAGGGGGGAGGAGTTAACAGATGCTCCGCCCAAGCCGTCTGACATACGTCATTTATAAATGGATAGTCATTTCAGGAAGGAAGTGCATTTTCAGACTTTAACTGAAGATTATGAGGGAGAAAGAGCACGCTCATGAATGCCACTTCACTCTGCTGACGGAATTTTAGCTGTGTTTGTTTGTTCACTGCATTTTGGTGATGAATTTTATATAAACAGCAGATATAACCCTGGATTTGGAGATCGTTTGAAACTGATAGATGGTGCGCTCCATCGTTAAAAGATGCCAAACATGAAACTCAGTCACGTAAACAGCATAAACTTATTGTTCATCAATGCGATGACATATTGTGTGCTCGTGCTGTAGTTCTGCATTATTTTCCGGAAATAATCGTACAGCTGTATATGTCTTTTAAAATTTTGATCAAATGAAATACACTTTGAATATTCAACACTACTCTATAGGTACTCGAGACGATTGGCAGAAACTACGCGTGTTACCTCATCTTTAACATGTGGAACTTACACTGAAAGCATCTTTGACCTGTTTCGAGGAACAGGAATCCTGCACTTTATAGCTTTCCTCCATGACAATACTTGAATACTGGGGAGGAAAACAAATATATACCGTTTTGCTTACTGACTGAGAATGATTTGTAACAAATATCTTGTCAAACAAATGCCTTAAACACTTACTTGAGGGTTGACATGAAGCGCAGAGCCTTCCGGGTCATTGTGTTTCTGTTCATGTAGGTGTTTTTGGACCAGACAGCAGATAAAGTCCTCGATTTCTTGCCGACGTTGCCTGAAAATATAGTCACACATAACCTTGTTTCACTTCTCAACAACAAAAGTACAAAAAACTGAAATTTGGGGAATTAAAAAGGAAACGTTAGTGCAAATACCTACTTAGAAATGTTATTGTTTCCAAAAAGAACTTGACAGAGAGGTCCATCTGTTCTTGAATTTTCTATTTTTATACCTCTACAAACAAATCAACAACAGCACATGAATGTTCTGTATTTTACACTTAAAAATTGACAAATTGTGTAAATGTTTTAAATCGCTTACGTAGGACGACTTAATATGTTTAAGTTTCTCTTCAGTTCCTCATGTGGTCCGGTGTTAAGGTACAAAATACATGACAGTCTCATAACATATCACTGTATTAGCCTAAATTGTATTGTCTTAGTATTGTATTATATTTAAATGTATTATATTTGTGTTATTGGCACTACTTGTGATTATTGCCTTCTCAAGATCATTTAACAGACATTTTTTCCTTTTCGTCCCTATATCACAGCATGATTCTCATAGAACAAATTCTTTAACCATAAATAGCAAGATGAGTTTTTACTGTGCATTTCTTATAGTCTGACGTCACGTGAGAAAGTAACATTTTTAACATGAGGTTGAATGTTTTTCCTACAAGAAATATCCCAAAAGATGCTTATTTACAATGATCGAATGAAATTGGTGCATTCGCACTAAATACTGAAACTAAAACCATAACTTAGTCCTCCTGTAGGGGTTAATGGCCATGAGAGATCCACACAACTGTCGTTTCTCCACGTGACATTTTAAACTCTACTGAGTACACTGCACTTGTAAAGTAACGTTATAGTGAACGAATCAACAACATTATGCTAATAAATCAACTTTCACTGTGTACATAAGAGCTCAAACGCATCTCATGCTGCACACGAGTATTACAAGGATATTCTCTGCGTTCAGACGCTCAATCGTCGCTTCGCACGCGACTAAACGATCGTGCACTTCCTCTGACTCCTCTTCGTCGACATCACTAAACCGAATGTGCTTCACAACTGGCGCGTTCTCAAACTGCTCGAACAGTTCGGTGTCTCCAAAATCAACCTCCGCCATGTTTAACGATCACAGTGACGACTCTGACGTCTACTTTTAGGTTTTGTGGCGCGTAGCGCTGACCTTGAGGCACATTATCGCCACCTACTGTGTGGGAGTGTAATGATCACAGTGACGTCAATGGGTCTGTAAACCGCGCTATCTCTGGGCGGTGATTGGCTGAGGGACCGGAAGGAGGAAGTTGTGAAACAGGGTCTTTAAATACATGAAAAAAGTGTTTCAGTTATAGCTTTGTTTTAGCTAAACAAAATATAACTGGTGCAACGGGTGCATTATTAGATGATTTGTAATCAATGCTAAACATAGTTTAACGTGTATTTTTTAGGTATTTTAATACTTTGAAGTCGTTTTTGTGTTGTAGAAATTGTGTCTATAGCATCATGACATCTGTTTCTCTCATCAATTTGTCATATTGGGAGTGTGGGAGAAGGAAGATACGGTTCTTGTATCTTGCAAACAATAACTCGTTTAAAGTTGCTAAACAAGGCACGAATGAGGTAAGAGGAACATAAATGATCTCAAAGGGCATTATATTGTGTAGCATGATATAAAAAAATGCTAGTTATATTAGTTCATATATTTAAACAGAAATATCTAATATTCAACGAATTAATTAATATCGATTTTAAATTATTTTTATCATGTAACTTTTATTTTGTAGGATCAGATGATTCCCCTCTTTCTTGGAGCTGATCTGTTCTCAGACACAGACATTCGCAGTGAAAACCAACCCAGACATCATGCTAAGTTTGCTAAGCGAGGACTAGCAACTAAACTGTTTTTCTCATCAGGTACCGCAGTGATCTTTTCTATTCTTAGAAAATAATGATCTAAGGTTAATGCTTTTCTTCCTGCGATCTTCAGAATTCAGATTCCAGGGACTGAGACTTCCCTGTTCCAGCAACAATCTGTGGTTTTATAGCGTTCATGGAGTTTTCCGAGTGGCATTTGAACTGTATAGCAAACAAGATCAACTGTCAATCGTGGAGTCCTTTCAGGTGACTTCAACGTGTCATTTAAATGACTAGCCTATTGTTTTCCTTGTCCAAATGTACTAACGATTAAAACAATACTTTATTTATAAGGATCTATGGAAGTCTCGGATAGATGATGATAAACTGAACCTGAACTATCATCTTGCTGCCCGGAAGGATGTTCAAGACCAAGTGGCACAAACAGTTTTGACAGATGCCATTACATGTGCATCATCCCAATGCCATCCGAACTGTCAGGAAGGAGAAAAGATCTTGAGCGACTTTCAAATGGATGAGTCTGGTAATTCATCATCTACAGACCACGACTACTGTTCCCCAACAGAACCATCCGATACAAGCCAATATGCTTTACTTACTCACAAACTCAACAGCATTGGAGAAAAAGTGACGTTTAATACAAACATGGAAGAGGAACAATTAAAGACCACCATGAAGATACTGGACTATGTGGAGTGTTGTATTATTGGGGTGCAGGATGAGGTCAGACTGACGGATTTGGCAATGACCCTGTTTCAGACTCGTTTTCAAGGCTACTCGGTTTACTCGAGCACTCTTCTGAAAACGGTGGCAGGCTGGCTCGGTCAGCAGTTCAGCGCAGCTAACAGCACTATCAGTCGTCGGGTTGAAGGATTTAAGGCCCAGCACATTGAACACATTACAGATCTGCCTCCGCCGGAGGAGCTGGCGTCTGAACTTTTCCCAGAGGCCATGCGGAATCTTCTCGCTCACTGGATGGGTCTGAGTGAAGAGGCAGACGACTGGAAAAGACACAGCGAATATCCCATTTTATTGCTTATCCTAGAATTCGCCAATCACAATCTTATTACAGGAGTGGCGCACGTGTTATATTCCAGTCTAATATCTAAATAAGGATACTTGCGTATCACTCAAGACAAATGAGGCCTAATGTGAAATAAAAGTGAAAGGGGTTTTTCAGCGGTTCCTACAAATAGCGTAATATCCTATTCATCTTATGTGGAAAAAAAACTAGTTTCCCTCTCTAATGTAATTCGTTTTTGTATGTGTGCCAAGTAAAGGACAGTCTACATATTATA
Source organism: Triplophysa bombifrons (assembly GCA_029783895.1). Taxonomy (NCBI): domain Eukaryota; kingdom Metazoa; phylum Chordata; class Actinopteri; order Cypriniformes; family Nemacheilidae; genus Triplophysa; species Triplophysa bombifrons. Next base: position 2,169,313 of record CM056451.1, read on the forward strand.
TCGATCTGTAAATAAAATCTGCTAAATTTCAGAGATTTTTATTATATTTTAGAAATTCAGTTAATTATAGGTTTTATTGTGTAGCTTTTTAAGGAGTTGTTTCTTATTTGTAGAGATGAGGTGTATTTTTTTGATGCCCAAAAAAATAAACTCATTTCAGCGGTGTTGTCACTGCTCTCCTCAGATCAAATTTAGCATCACACAAACACAGACTGTGACTGAGACAGAGGAGTACTCCAGTGCTGTGATGTTATGTGGAGGACAGTTATCAACAGCGTCTCATATCACATGGAACTGCAGAATATTCTTCTGTTGAGAACTCAAGTCTATTCCTTTATTAAAAGCAAGTTTTTTTTTTAAGAGGTAAGAACAAATTACGATATTGTCTGCAGATTCAGAGCGATGCCCTCTGTTTTACATCGTATGAACTCTTGTTTGGTATCGTGTCTTTGAAATGCAAACTTCTTTAAATCATTTTGGCAGTTAGTACCTTTAACATGTGAACAAAATTATTTCATGATAATAAAAAGACATCTCATTCGTTTATATGCATAATATATGTATTTTAAGTGTTATTTATGTGAATTGAACTTGGTCAACCAAATCTCTTTTATAAAACGTTTTATTGCGTTGCATAACTGTGATATAAAATAAGGACCACACATGGCATGACATGCCGCAGCAATAAAGTACTTTGATCATAACCTCCACTTATCATGTGGTGTGACCAATAATATCAGTAATTGTATTAAATTAAAAATAAAATATATATTTTTTTGTGACTGAAATATGAACCTCTGATACAGTATGCTTAAGTGAATGTTTGTTCACATTTATATAAGTTGAATGGTATTTTAAGGAAAAATAACTTTGTAAATTTTGTTATATTTGGAAGAAAAAATTGTAGAAAAAAGTTTTGAGATGACACTTACCTAAACTCAAATAAATGCAAATACTTAGTTTTTTATAAACACTTTAAATACTAAAGATTCGTTGAAAAACATGTTTAGCCATGGTCAATTCATAGATGAAAACCACTAAAATCTGTTCATTTCAAATTTTAATCTGCATTCATGTATACACCAAAATCTTAATGTTTAAATAACTGCAATAGATACTATTTATTTTTTATATTCTCCAACTCTGGTTGGCTATAATACAACATTCTTGTAGTATTTCTCAAGGTTGCTTTATTTCTATATTGACAGTGAATTTGTATTATTTAGGGAGATATTTATAGAATAATGTTGTCTGGTGTACATCCCTGTCCAGCGGCTCAATGACAGATCCAGACAGAGAAGAACATTTAAATTGGAACCTTTGTTTAGCTGTTTTGGCCAATACAGTAATCTAAAAGATTTTGTTTTAAAATCTTAGTATACCAAATGGAAGATTTTTAATTGAAATACTCTGATGGACTAATGATGGACAAATTAGCAGGAATATGAAATTATAATTAGTTATAATTGTGATAAAATTTGACATATGTACAAAGAGCATGAACACTTAAAAACACAATATCTCGAATCTGTTTTTGTGTTTCAGGTCATCATTAGTATGGTGACACACACACACATCTAATGGCAGACAGTAACTGGATCGGTGAGGTTGTGAGCAATGTGTCTCTGTGTAAAACTGAAACAAAGCTTCACCACTGCAACCGTTCAGAAGACGTGAGATCTCAAAGTCCTACTCCTCTGATGGACGCATGGCTGGTCCCTTTGTTTTTTGCTCTCATTATGCTCGTGGGTTTGGTGGGAAACTTACTGGTCATCTACGTGGTCTTTAAAAACCAGCAGATGAAAACAGTTACAAACCTCTACATAGGTAACTAACAGTCTTTGTTCTGATAAATATGCGATCTGTCAGATCTTTACGTTCATTTTTGTATTTCGTTAGTGAATCTCGCCACCACAGATATATTGTTCCTGGTGTGTTGTGTTCCTTTCACCGCCACTCTGTACCCGCTTCCCAGCTGGATATTTGGAGACTTCATGTGTCGTCTGGTCAATTACCTGCAACAGGTGAGAACACACATTTCATGAGTGTCTGGATGTATTCATACACATTTACTGACATGTTCATTCACTGAAATGTACAACATTAACTTTGACAATATCACAATAATTTTATGTAGAAATACACCAATATTAAATTTCTTCACCGATGCCGATAACTGGTTATTCAAAGTGATATGTGTTGATACTGATATTGATATTTTTTTGGTTGTATTAACCACATTATAAAGGTTAAAATAATATTTCTTAACTTTCTGTAGTTATTCATTTATATAATGACTATATTGATCATCAAACCGGTAAGGTTTCTTACCATTTTCTGTATACAGAGTACAAATTCAGTGCATTTTCCCATCCTCTTTTGATTGACAGGACATATTGGCCCTGATCATCGGCTGTTTTTTATCGGCCAATAAAATTGCCAAAACATTGGTGCATCTTTAATTTTATGTATGAAAACGTGTTACTTTTTTGTCTTGTTTTAACATTCTTAAATATAGATATGTTTACATAATAGTTGAATGAATAAAATTTAATTATTTTGTTTTCCTTTTGTAAATAATTTTCTTTGAATTAAGATTATTTTTCTTACCCCTTCGGCAGAGGGTAACAACAGCTGTTTTAAGTATAAACCTAATTTGAATCACATTTCAGAATTTCTCTTAAGTCATTTTGCTTTTCAAGTAAATACATCTTGTTTAAAGATTGTTTTAGTATTTTTGAATGTTACATTCCCAAATGAGATCCAAATTTTATGTTTTTTTTTATTGTGGATTCCAATTAATATAAATCAAACTGCATTTGGTTTGTTTTGATTTATGCCATAGTAACAAAAAACAAGTTCAAGTTCATGAGTTCATTTTGGAAACAAACTTGTCATTTCTACTAAAAGTGTGAAAGTATTATTTTTATTGTAGATAATATTTTTGTGGTATCACAAGTGGTTTATCACATACAGGTATAGATTTGTCCCTCATTTATTGTCTTTGAATGATGTCACAGGTTACCGCACAGGCGACCTGCATCACTTTATCTGCGATGAGCGTCGATCGCTTTTATGTGACCGTCTACCCACTGCGTTCCCTCCATCACAGAACACCACAGATGGCTCTGACTGTCTGCACCACTGTCTGGATATGTATGAACAAATGTTTATATTTCTATTAATTCAATAGTTAATGTCAAACTCAATGTTTTAGTTCCAGTAAAATGCCTATCAGATTTATCTTCTCATAGACCTGTGCAACTGTCAAAGCGACAGTCACAAACATTTTGAACCAGAATCAGGATTCTGTCATCAAGATATTTTGAGAAATGTCAAATACAAAGGAAGTCAAGCGGGTCCAATGTTTGGTTACCACCATTTTTCAAAATATGTTAGAGGAACGTTTTTATTGCAGTGTTTATGTACTTTTAAAATAGGGCTGTCAAAAGATTAAACGCGATTATTCGCATCCAAATAAAAGTTTGTGTTTATGTAATATATGTCTATGTACTGTGCATATTAATTATGTTCTTATAAATACAAACACATGTATACATATTTAGGAAATATTTACATGTATTTATTTATATTTACCAACAATTGAAATTATATATACATTTTAATAATTTTAAGATTTTTATTAAATATATGCATGGATGTGTTTGTGTTAATAAATACAAAATTATTATGCACAGCACACAGATGATGTAAACACAAACTTTTATTCTGGATGCGATTGATTAATCTTTTGACAGCCCTAATTTAAAATGATCATAAGGAACTCCAAATGCCTTAAACAATCAAAAGTTTCTGTGTAATACGTATTAACATTTCTCCATTTTCTGGACACAGGCTCTTTTCTGCTGTCAGTGCCCATTGCGCTATATCAGCACACAGAGTCATATTTCTGGTTCGGGCCGCAGACGTTCTGCACCGAAGCTTTTCCATCTGTCTCTCATAAAAGAGCGTATATACTGTACTCATTCCTGGCTGTTTACCTGCTGCCCCTCATCACCATCTGTACATGTTATGCCTTCATGCTAAAACACATCGGTCACTCTGCAGTGGAGCCTGTCGACGGCTGTAACCAGGTGGACTCCTTTTTATGTTCTTGCATGATGTCGACATTTCAAACATTTCATAATAAATGTTTGGGTTCTTCTTGTCAAGCTACAGACGCAAACCGAGCGAGCTGAGGCGGTGCGGACGAGGGTCTCCAGGATGGTGGTGGTGATGGTGCTGCTGTTTATATTCTGCTGGGGTCCCATCCAGATACTGATTCTCTTACAAGCGTTCTGTTCTGAGGATCTGAGTCACAGTTATACGCTCTACAAACTGAAGATCTGGGCTCACTGCATGTCCTATTCCAACTCCTCCATCAACCCGCTGGTCTACGCCTTCATGGGTGCTAACTTCAGAAAGGCCTTCAGGAGCGTGTGCCCTTTCATCTTCAAAAGGGATAGAAGAATATCAGAGCTTCTCCCCACCCATAACAGTGAGATGAACGTTCTTTCATCCTGACCTTAAAAGACTGAATGGAAAGGTTATGTTATTGGACCTGTGAGAGACATGTATTTTACAAACATACAATATCAAATTGTATGGGACAGAATGGTTAAAGGTTGAAAACCAAATTGAGATATTACACACCTCATGAATCTGATTAAGGTGTGTGTGTGTGTGTGTGTGTCCCCTGGGGATGGAGCAGTGCTCTTATAATGATAATGGGTCATCTACAAATGTTTTTATACTGCATGTATTTTTTAATTGGGCGGACTTTGAATGACATTTTTCTGTTTTCATTAATGTATAGTTTTATTTTAAAAGAAGCAATCTGGTTTAATTTAATTTATAGTTTAATTGCTTTACCTAACTCTGATTCACAACAGGCTCTAATAATGATCTATAGTTTGAGGTATAATTCATTGCCATTATTTTATTATTATAGTTTACTAAAACTGTTATAACATTTCTGGTAAATGAAATAAAAAATAAACGCCTAAATATTATTTAGAAAATGTAAACTAAATGAAAATTGAAATGATGCATAAACAATTAACTGAAATAAGGTTAATTTAAGGCAGTAAAAAATAGAAACTAAACTAAAAATAAATCAACTAAAATCTTTATGTATATTTAAAAAAAACATACAATAAAAAAATTAAAATGTGACAATAGTACATAACTAAATTGTTAAAAATATAACTAAAATTAACATGGAAACAAAAACTATAATCTATACAAAAAATAATTAAAAATAACTCTGATTTGATGACTTGATTACTTATATTATTTATATATTTGTTAATGGTTATGGATTGACTTGTGAATTGTCCATCACCAAACAAGTTTGGTTTTGCTTTTGCGCTAACAAACTAAATCGTCTTAATGTTGATTTAATGAGAAATGTTCCTCTCCAGTCCTGTTGGGGGCAGTAATGCACCATAAGCCAGTTCGTCATGTGCCATTTAAATGCGTTAAAAGAAGCACGGCTGTTTCGAGCTTAAGTGCGTAGAAATGTTAATATCAAAACTTTATTTCCAATTGCCATTTCGTTTAGTCTGAATTTACTGTCAGATATGTTATTTGAATATCAAGCATTGTGATTTAACGTCAATACGCGCCATTCGTTCAACAGTACATCTCAGACTTTGAGAAGAAACTTTACATCATGTCTTCCCTGCTTCTGAGGATTTTATACGGGTTTGGTCCACCATTGCGCAGGCAGTTATTCAAGTGGCCGTTTGTTTTAGCGGCTGGCAAGAAAGATCTCATTGATCTGCCTGTATTAAATGAAGAAGATCTGGAGGAGCAATACGTCAGAGGTTCAGGACCTGGAGGACAAGCCACCAACAAAACCAGCAACTGTGTGGTGCTCAAACACCTCCCCACGGGCATTGTAGTGAAGGTGAGCTGAACTGAGATCATTCTGTGCTGGATTTCATTGATGTTAAAGCTGAAATATCCGTCTGATTTCCCCTCCAGTGTCATCAGACCAGATCAGTGAACCACAACAGAAAACTGGCCCGAGACATTTTAAGAGAGAAACTGGAGGTCGAGTATAAAGGTGAGGAAAGTGAACTGCTGAGAAGGCAAAGGGAATCCATACAGAAGAAACAGGACAAACGGAGGAAGGTGAATGAAAACATTGAGAAAAAGAGAAGATTCAAAGAGACCCTAAACACAGAAGGAGGAGATTTCAGCAGCAAAAGTCAAGAACCTTGATAACAAGTGCAAATTCTTCTGCACATGACTCTTGTCATACATTGACTAATGCTGTAACATCACTTAGAGACTATAAAATGTTACGTTTGCCTTTACACAATCGGTTGAAGGATATAATCTATAAACAAACAATGGGAAATTTAATTATCATTATTAAAGACCTGAATGCAGTGTTTTAGCATTTTGGTTCGGTCTTCAGGTCTCTGGGATTTTATTTCAAGACCACAACTGTGGGCATTTCACGTTTTTGTGCCTGTGCATTGTATGGTTTTGCGATAACATTCATGTTATTAAATGTAAAACTTAATTTGCATGAACTAAAAATATAGGATCATACAAAGAAAACACGGCACAAAATTCAAGATATAATTACAAAAAGTACTGTTTCCACAAATATGAGCATGACCATACTAAAAACATGACATTTATTTGATACAAACATTCAATATACAAGAAAACATTTTTTAATTGAGCAGAAATTTTGTCTATTTCAGCAATAGAAAAGTTTGTATTTGTTTGCTTGTAGAAAAATTCCTACACATAATATTCACTTCATTATTGTCTATTTTAGATGTTTAGGGTTATACGAGTCTTTCGGTTAAACTTCACAGATGAACCTGCCTTAGTCTGGATTTGAGAGGTTGGACTACAACACCACCTTGTTTTTTCTCTTGCACGAGCGCACACACACACACACACATACAGCCTTTCCCCCACATCTTCTGACCAAACAACTTCAAAAGAATCCCATGACAACATGGTTTCAAATGCCCACCACTTCTCAAGAAATGAAAAACTGATCGTTTCCCCCTAGGTTTCTTTATTTTTCATAAATGATTATGAAAAATGCTGCATTTTTTATAACACATTTCTTTACTGCAGTTTGTTGCGGAAACAAATCATACCAACATCATGTCGGCTTTACCTACAGGTTTACAGCAGACTACAGCGGGATAATGGAAAAATGTCTGCGCTTTGATACAAAAGGATTCCTGGCGATATTAAACGGTACAAAATAGAGCTTTATTACAGCACTTGCTATTGGGATTCCTGTAAATTTGTCTTTTCTTCAATGGCCTGTTTTACAATTTCAGCCAATTTTAAGCGATCTACCTTGTCCGAGAAGGTTCTACCTGCAAATAGAAAATGAGAAATGTCATGTTGGAGCTGTAATAAAATAAATGAATTGATAAAAAAAGATTGTGAATTATGAAAATATCTAGTTTAGTCCACATAGATTGTATTTGCATCCAACAACCTCAAAAAAACTAAAAATTATATTTATTTTATACAACCAAAAGAATATTTGTCTAAAATCTCATTTGAAAAATATTAGATGTCTAGTAACAAAAACACTTACCATCCCAACTCAACCCTTGCAATCCGTCTCTGAGAAGCTTACAGTCTCGATTAAAGCGCCACGCTTCATGCATCACTTCATTCAGTTTCTCGTTTTCATTATCACCTGCAAACAAACACAACACCGTACATAAAAAACAATCTTTGAGAGATCAAAACGTGTGCGCGTACATGCATACATACCAGCCTGTGGCAAGATGCACTGTGCTATAACATCTCTCAGTTTCTCCAGAGCCACGTTTGTGTCCTCGGGTTCGTTCTCCGGATCGCTGATGAAGAGTTCATCGTTGGGTTTGGTTCTGCAGGGCTCAGAATGTTAGGGGCAGGGATATTACTGCTCATGATAATTTAAAGGACACACAGACTCACCCGAGCAGCTTTCTTTTCCTCAGAATGGGGTTGTTGACAAACTTGATGGGTTTCAGGCTCACGTTCAGGTCCTGTATCCTCATGTTCGCCAGTTGCTCAGCATGGGCCTGTTGGATTCCTGCCACTACTGCCTGAAGAAACACCACAGAGATATACACCGCATATTTACTTTTATGCGTATCATATGTATTTATACTTAAACAAGCATAAAGCCTTGAATCATTTTTTTTGTTGTGGATCTCACCTTGTCCATCATCATCTGAGCGGATGGAAGCACATTGTCGAGCGCCTCGGTGCAGTTGAGCCAGGGATGAGTCAACACTTCTTCTATGGTCAGCCTCTCCTCCGGCTTTACTTTCAGTAGCCTTTCAACAAAAGGAAAAATGTCAGATCACAAACACTCTACACATCAATGAAACAAATGTGATCAGATAAAACAATGACTTGGGTCTCTTAAAATTTCTTTATTGGCTATGCGTTGTTAACTTTACATCTCATTGGTTCTTGCGCATCTCCTGAGAAAATGGCATGAACAAATCATGTTTTTCTTTCTCAGGATACTCGACTTTCCAACGACCAGATATGATTTCTTAATATTCCAAGATGAAATAATGATTAAAGACATGAAAAACAACAGACGTCAGCTCTTCTGTATGTCAATGATGTTTCACTTTAAAATCTGCAGAGATTCAGGACACTCACTTGCGGACGATGTCTTTGGCCATCTCAGATATCTGACTCCACTCCTCCTCTGGGAAGTCGAAGCTGGCTGTCATGATTTTCTTGCGCATGTCTTTGGGGATGGTCCGGCTGTGGTGTTTGGAGTAAAACGGAGGATATCCACACAGCATGACGTATATGATCACACCCAGAGACCACAGGTCACAGCTCTGAAGAGAGGAATGCAGTAAAATGATTTCTCCTTCTTCAAACAAACATCGAGCTGTATCTTTCAGGAACTCATACCTTATTGTACGTGTACGGGGTGGGTGAGGTGGGAATAATTCCAGACTTTTCTTTCTGGTGGCGTCTCTGTGCCTCCAGCACCTAATGAGGAAGATCAGTTCAACATTCAACAAAAACCTCACATAGATAATGATTCGTGATTCAGGTGGTATAAAAAGGTGTCAGTTTTAATATTACATTTTTGTCTGTTTCTCCAGTGATTTTTCTTTAAGGAAAATGATGACGATTCGCAGAAATGATGCAAAGATACGACAGATATGCTCAGGGTGTTTAAAATAAACAGAGCTCTTACTTGAAGAGTTCTTACCTGAGGTGCCACATAGTAGGGTGTGAACTGTGGGGTCATTAAATCACCCTGATCGATTTTGGCAAAACCAAAATCACACAGTTTAACAGGAGCATCCTGATGGGGCATTTAGACACAAGAAACATCATGTAAAACACTGGAAAATGTAACTACTAGTTTTTAACTTAAAACTATTTAGGGTTCTTTCTTTTAACACTGAAAGTTCAGTCATTTTACACTTACTTAAAACAATGTATGTTAGAAAATATGTGAGAATACTTGTCAAAAATTACCCACCTATCCATCTCTCATAAACAACAAAAATGACTTAAAGCTGATATCCGTAACATTTAACTCTCTATCGCCATCTCTGTTTAAAAATGTAACTGTAGGTTACTCTATGCACGTTATGTGTATGTGAAATAAAATGATGTTAAACTGACATTTTCCACGAGATCATAGCAGACAGCTCCACTTGGAAACCTTTGGTTTTCAGTTTATATGTACTTGCTCAATAACTAATTTGTGTTTATTTTTAACGGATTGCAGCTTTAAGATTTCATGGGAGCACTACAAGTTCCACAAGTAAAATAACTTAAAAACTTTTTAAACATAAATCTATTGTGGTACTTGGAAAACTTTAACTTTCTTGTGTGCCCCAGTTAGTGTTCAAGTAGTGCAAACTGTACGTAATTCAGTTACACAGCGTTTTTTAATAGAGTAAAATGACCAAAAAATGTGGATGAACAATATCCATGACCTTTCCAAGATCTCACCAGTGAATTGTCTTTGAAGAGCAGGTTCTCCGGCTTCAGGTCTCGATGTGCGATATTTAACGTATGACAGTGTTGCAAAGCAAGACTTATCTGCAAACATGATGTAGATTGAGTCAGAAACATGCTGAAAACCATTCAGTTCCTCTCAGTTTTATTTGAACAATTAACATAGTGCATCTCAGAGTTGCGGAATCTTCTAAATGCTTGTTTGTGTATATACCCAAGTTGTGTCAAAAACGGATGACAGATTGTGTCCGTAAAACGCTTCCATACTTTCTCAACTAGTGAGGTTTATTTGTTACCTGTTTAGTGACCTGGCTGGCCATCTTCTCTGTAAAGTGCTTGTGTTGGCTGATTCTGTGGAAGAGCTCGCCGCCCTCCATCATCTCCATTACGATCAATAACCTTGCCCTATCAGAATATAGAAAAGAAACAAATATATCAAAAGCTGTATGTTTAGCACATTTTTTTTTCTTCAAATGAAATGAAAATTCCACATAGGCAACAGTGTACTTCTCTACCTTGGACTAGATTCATGTGGAAACTGCACACTGTTGGCATACACCTCCATTATATTAACAATGTTGGGGTTATAGGCACACATCATATGAAGTCTCACCTGCAAGGAAATAGGCGAGCAGAGCTGAATCTGATGAAGACTTCACTGTGTAAGACTTGTTATTTTCATCTTAAATCAAAGCAAGTACTTAAAGAATTGTGTTCAAAGCTTTTACGCATTGTAGCTTTAAACAAATGGCTTATATTACCCCATGAACTAACATAAGAACTCATCAAGTCTTAAACATGGTAAAACATACTTTATATAAAAGAGAGAAGATGCTGATGCACACTACCTCATTGCGAGCTTTTGATCTGTCGATTAAGATCTTGAGGGCTAATCTTTCTTGAGTTGACTTCTTCACACAGACCCTAAAGAAAAAACAATGATACATGTCCAAATAAAACATGTTTGTCCTATTTGTTTAATCTGATTTACTCGTAAATATAGAAAAATATGGAAAACTCTAGAAGGCCAATAATACTTTAAACTAGACTCTACCTCACAGGACCACTGATGCCAGCCCCCAGCTTCTGTGTCCAGTTGATGTTATACTCATCCAAGATTGATGTCTCCTATAAGAACAAAAAAAACAAGTATATTAAAACTGTATTTAATCCACCTGAATGACATCCGGGTTGAAGCTTGAGCTTGTTATGTGGTAGCACTGTGATTGTTGTGGGTTTAATACCCATTAAACACAAATACTGTTAAAAACAATCCAAACGCACTGTGGATAAGATCATTTCTGAATTCACAATAATAGATATAATAGTACTATAATGGTACTTCTCAACTAATAATAAAATGGCAATTTACAAGATTTTTATTACATGTAACACACTGTATTATTTATATAAATTTTACAATACATTTAGAATTATTGTGGCAAAAATTGCATTTAACAAGCTTATTATTACAACATTACAAAATTAACCATTGTGAAAAAATATGGTAGCACACTATAGTACTTGTTATATTAAAATGTAGCATAAAATATAACATACACACGTACACGTAATTTTGTATTAATTACTGTAGTATTTCGTAAGGTTCAAAATCATGAATTTGTGATTTTTAAAAAGTTCGCTATCCAGAATAAAAGTTTGCGTTTACATAATATATGTGTTCCATCCATACCAATTTGGTATTTGTAAACATATACACAAACACGTAAACATTCTATATAAGGAAATATTTACATGTATTTATTTAGATTTACCAATAATTTAAATAATATATAAATGTTTTATATACAGGGATCTGTTTTTGTTTTTATAAATACAAAATGAATATCCACAGCAAACAGACATGTAGCAGAGCCTTTGAAAGAGAGAGTCGCGTCAACTCCGTTGACTCTAATGAAAAACAAAATTCACAGCAATAGTGGTTCATGGAGGCTCTCAATAGTCCCTTTTTTTTAAACATTGTGACGCGTTTTCGTAAGAGGATTTTAATATGAATATGTAAGGTCCGTCACAGTCCCGGGCTGAAAAAGTTGTTGAAAAAGTGAACTTTAATGGAAGGAACCAGATTGGCCGATCTGTATAGGGTCACTCAATGGATGGACGAACTGTCAGCTTACGTTACGTCCAGTTAACACATACCATATAGAGAAAGAATCCAAGCATGTACAGTCAAGACAAACTGTGAGAGAATACATCTTTAGAACTAACAGTGGCAAAGGTTAGCACATGCAGCTTGGCCAAACAACTGACACATTACCTGAGCCTTCTACTGTATAAACCAGGGGTTTTCAACTGGTTCTGTGCCAGGGACCACCATTCTGACTACCAAGTAATCAGCGGCCCACTATTGTGTGTGTGTATGTACCAGGGTTGCCAGGTCCAAGAAATATTTTATTATATGCCCATAACCCCTCAAACCCCGCCCAAAAGGAATGAAAACTAGCCCAATTTTTTCCCTGTGTCGAATCAAAATTAACAACTCCCTAAAATCGTTTCTATTGCCATATTTTTTTATCTGAATGGTTTCCTGGGTATTGTATATATCGTTTTGTTCTGTTGAACACAAAATAAGTTTTGGGATATTTAGGAAAGCAAACAATTCTGGGTCATGTTTGACTACCAATAATTTTGTTCTGCTATGGTAGTCAATGATGCCAAAGAATTTTCAGCAGCTAACATTCTACCAAATATCTTTGTGTTCAACCGGACAAATAATTGTATACAGGTTTGAAACAACTAGAGTAATTCATAACAGAATTTACATTTTTGGGTGGAGTGTCCCTTTAAAAATATCCCACATCTGCCACGCACGCAAATGGACGAGAAACATGTTTTCTCTTCGTAAGACATTCAGAAACTTGCTTAAGAAATAAGGATGGTTACATTTACTGCATAATATATAATGTGTAGAAGCACGTCAATGTTTTAGTAGTTCTAGACTGCGTATAGCGCTGATCAAACGTGATATTTGGCAGCCGGGAGAATCAAGTGTTGTACACTCATGAGTGATTTCTTTCATTGTGCAACGAGACATTCACCTGACGAAATATTGGTTAAAACATAATTCGGATGCACTGTGTCTAATACCACCGTTAATTTCTCCTCTGTGGTTGAGATGAGCTCCCGCGTTCCTCCCTGTACTGTAGCCTGTCTGTCAGACTCGTTCTCCACACTTTTGAGAACGGACCGGTCCTTGAGTTGGCAGGTATTCATTCGGAGTTTGAATACACAATAAGAAACGCATCAGTTATCATTTATCCTTAGAATATAAATAAACATTTTGGCGGCCGCAGTACATTATGGAAGTAGCCCAAAAACTCGCAACCCGTGGCTCCATAATTTACCCCGCAACTGCATTCTCAAAATAGCCCAATTGTGCGGGAAAACCGCGACCCTGGCAACACTGGTATGGACGTACATGAACGTATATGACGTTGGGGAAGCAAAACACAACGTTAGCAAAGCATAAGATAGACCTGATAGGTGCAAAGCAAGCCTATCCTGTGTCAGTTTGAATCTCAACTCACACTTAAATCATTTTAAATATTTTCATTAAATTTAGTATTCACACCACTGCGCAAATATTCTGGAAATGTTTGGAAAAATAACTTATGGAAAAAAAGTGATTTTAATAGTGAAATTAGGTAGGCTGGAATGCATGTCACGGACCACATGCAATGCCGCCGCGGACCACCAGGGGGCCGCGGACCACCGGTTGAAAACCCCTGGTATAAACAGTGACGGCAAACAGTTTAAAGGGGTCATATGGTGTGAATACGTGTTTTTCTGTATCTTTTGTGTGTGAAGTTGCGCATGCATGTATTAGACACGTAGAATTTCAAAAAGTAAAGTGTGGGAACAAAAGAGTCATTCTATCTAAAAGCCAATGCTCAACCAGACTTTCGTGAAAGGCCTCGTGTAACCACACCCCCACAGATCTACGAAAGTTTGTGGTATGATTTGACTAAGACCACTCAAATGTTTACGCAAGTAAGGTCGGTGTCAGTACAATTGACTTGGAACCTGATTGGCCAAATATGGTAAGAGGCGTTACATTTCCGTCACACGCTTGCAGTATTCCACCAATCACCTTAAATCGTCTATACACATTGCATTACATCTCAAATAAATGATATTCGTTTTAGCCGTGTCATATGACCATTTTAATCTCCGGTGGTTGGCTAACTGCTAGTTGTTCAACTAACAAAGTTAGCTTGTATGTGCGCTATGCAAAACTTTATGAATACAAAAACGAAAGAAATAAATCATTTAAAGAGAAAACATAACTTCCTAGACTATCTGAAGGCTACCTGAATCACGTGACAGGCGTAAATTGTGAACTTCCATTGTCATGACTCTCTCTCTCCAATGGCTCTGACGTTTACAATGTAAACACACTTTTATTCTTGATTTAATTAAAGCGATTAATCATTTGACAGATCATCTTTTTCATGTATGACTTTTTTGGTTGAGCTTTAATAACCACAATATAACCATTGTATTGTTTGTAAAACTTTGGTAATGCAAATGGTAAGAAGTCTGCCAAGCAAATACTTAGTTATTACCCTTTTTACTAAACCAATGTTATCTTTTCAATATAAACTGGACACAACCATGGTAAAAAAACGACTTGATTTTATTCCACGCGCAATATGGTCATAAAAGTGTACTGATGTTTTTAAGGTTTGTCTCAGCAATAGTGTTGGTGTGTTGCTAATGTAATGTTATGCAATAATGAAGTGTTGTTGGTAGCAACAGAGATTGAGAGACAAGACAAATATGATAAGAGTTACAGAACTTTACCTTAATGAATCTGTCCACGCTGCCGTCCTCAGACATGATGTGACAGATTCACGACGCTCTCGGGCTCACACGAAGCACGTACATGTACGACTTTACCCTCGGTAACGTTTAAAAGATCTCTTTTAAATATCTCGGAGATTTGCTCATGTAGTTCTCATGCTGCCTGGTGAACTCCTCGTCTTTCTTTGCTCCAGATGGATATGTAGTTGGCATTACCCGCAAGAAAGGCTCCGTGTTATTGCCACGCCAACTAGATAAACTGCTTTGATATAGTGAAATAAAAACCGCGAGCTATCCCGAGTGATTGACGAACATCGTGTACGCGCGTGTCAGAGCCAACGTGACGCACAGATCAGCCATCATACGAACTATAAACTGCTCTATAATGTTATCGACTAAACAGACGGCAGATAAAACGAGTTCAATCCTGGTACGCTAGCTATGACTCTCGCTTTCACAGCAGACGATCATTCCGACACATAACTTATCGATGTCCGCAAGTGTCGTTGGCCTTTTTTGCGTTAAACTGCTTAATGAAAATTATAACAGGTCGTAAATTATTATCTTAAATAAATTTGCTAAATCGTTAGCTCTAGCTGTGATCCAGAGCTGAGGAAGACTGTTTTTCTTCGGCACACAGTACATGCTGCAGTCGGCGCAGTTCGCCATCTATCGGACAGGAGGGCAAACGACCTTATGACCGTTTGACTTCGTGCGGCGCTGCGCAGACAGCGCAGAATATGTTATCAAAGTACCGCGAGAACGATTCTAACAACTGCGGAGCCGGCTACTGTCGCGGTACTTTGATATCGCAGACCGAACACTCTGCGCAGCGCACCATGAAAGCCAAACAACTTCTTTAAAGGTAAAAATGACTTTTTTATTTCATTTTTCATTACATACGTTTCATTAAAAAGAAATTGAACATGGTTTAACAACTGACTGGATTTAGCATATTTTAATGATCACAGAATTGATCAAAATGAATAAAATATTTCTCACTTTGAAAAAGTTTAAAGCTTTATAATAAGGTTTTACACAATTGTGAAAGATCGATTAAAGAAAATTAGAGCTTATAAAGTTGCAAATCGGATCAGGCAAGACGATAAAACATGCAAGTAAACAGTAGAAAAGCTGTTTTTTTATAAAAAGTTACATTTCTATTTAATCTCTGTTAGTGCTTAATGTTTTTTTTTATGCATAATAACAAGTAGTAAAATACACACCTATTTAAGTACTTTCAAACAACAAATGAATAACATAAACATAAGCATGCAATTAAACAGTCATAGTTATATCATTCTTATGTTGAACAGAATAAGGTTAATACTTTTGACCACCATATAACTTGATGATATTGAAGCAGAATAACATTTTAATAAGGTGCTTGTCCGCTTCTTAAGACACCTCCAACCATTTAAGAATTTTTTTGTGTAACCTTGGTGATAACCTAAAGAAGACGAGAAAATAAATGAGAACATGAACACTGGCCATTCTTTACAATAGACAAAATCAGCAAAAAAAGTGTTCATTTTCTATGTGATTTGTTTCTGAAACGTGTATATAGAATGCAAAGCCCAAGATATTTTTCTTTTTATGTGTTGAATAAATTAAGGCACAAATCTGTGACAACGTGAGAGGAGTTTTGTATTTGGGTTAAGAAGTTTTTTGAGCAATATGAACTGAGATTTGGTAAAGCCGTACCGTTTTGACCTCTGTGTAGTTGTCCAGTACATACTGTCCCAATTCACGGCCAATTCCTGATGCCTTATATCCTCCAAAGGGAGCTTGAACTGCAAACACGTCGTAGCAATTGATCCTGATCAAATAAAACACACAAGCCACATGTAAACAAAGTAGACAAAAAAACAGTCATGCATAATTAAAATGGAGATGCTATATGAATTACTGCACGCTTACCAAACGGTGCCAGCGCGCAGGCCGTTGGAGACATAATTGGCCTTGTCAATGTCTTTGGTGAAAACAGCAGCTGCCAGGCCATATTTACTGTCATTGGCTCTGTCGATAACTTCCTTTAAAGATTTAAACTTCAGAACCTGCATCACCGGTCCAAAGATCTAACAGCAGAGGAAGAAGATAGCATATTATGGAGGACAAAATGTATAATCTGTAGATCATAAACCCTTCCAGAATGACTTGGGGGTTGTTTTGCAATGTAAACAGTATTAGCCTCACCGCAATAATAAACAAAAGGACATAAAATGCGATAATATGATGACAATATAATGTGAAAAGAGCGAGACCTCCTCTCGAGCGATCGTCATGTTATCCTGAACGTCACCGAAAATGGTGGGCTGGATGAAGTAACCGCGGTCTGCTGCAACCCCCCCACCATACATCAGCTTGGCACCCTCACGCTTCCCGATGCTGATGTAACCCAAAATCTTCTGGAACTGTTTCTCATCCACCTTCAGCCACGTGAGAAAAAAAACAATCAGCTCGCTTAACTGACTGCGTGATTCAGACATTTATTTTTTAGTAGATGTTGATGAAGCTGCACCTGGGGTCCCTGCTCCGTTTTCAGATCAAAGGGGTCTCCCACGATCCTCTTCTTGGCTCTCTCCACACTCCTCTCTATAAATTCATCATAGATGTTCTCCTGCACGAACGTACGGGAGCCTGCACAGCAACACTGGCCCTGGTTAAAGAAGAGGGCAAAATGGGCCTGCTCAACGGCTTCCTCCACTGCAAACACAAATATGAACAAAGATCTCTTTTAAACATAACCTTTATCATTGTATATTGTGTCAAGCTCCAAACAGTAGTTTATGCAGCTGTAATGTGTATCAGGATTAACAGACTCACTGTTAGCATCTGATAAAATGATGTTGGGACTCTTTCCTCCCAGCTCCAGTGTCACCTTCTTAAGATTACTGCTGCCAGAGGCTTTCTGGATGAGCTGACCTACCTATAAAATGAAAATTAGACCGGTTTAAAAATATAGCTGCAAACATAATTACAAGGCCAAGAAGGACAGAGGCATCAGCATGTAGATGGATGTAATAGGACACAGTGTCCCAGCCGATGCCTTTAAGAGAAACAGTTCAAGAGCAATAAGTGGAACGATATTTATAATTTGAACCAATATGAATATATCAATTCCAAGTTATCTCCGAACACTTTATTTATAGAGATTACAAAAATGCAACAGTATTATAAAGTCATATTAGTCAGATTTCAAAGCAGAGTTATTTTAGTCTTGTTATTATTTTCTTTTATATTCATTTTCGTTACATTTTTTAGCAAGTAAAGTAAAAAGCAAGTAAATATTCAAATTTAAGTGCCACCGCTTATTTCAGTTTATTGCAAATTTTTTTATTTTCATTTGGTTTAAGATTCATTTGGGAACATTTAGGTCGATGTTTTATTTGATTTTGAGTTCTTTAATAAAACGTGAAAGGGGGTTTTCAAGTCAGTCTGTTACTTCACATTTACAGGACAGAATCGCCCATCAGTAACACAGAACACGGTCCATCCACGGTACTACCAAAACTGAAAAAAGACTGGTTCTGTTCAAAACACCAGTATCAGGTCCAAACATTTCCAAGAAAATCCTCTTACCTGAGTGGAGCCGGTGAATGCTATTTTGTCAACGTCCATGTGAGATGTGATGGCTGCCCCTGCCGTGTGACCCATTCCTGGGATGATGTTGACAACACCAGCAGGGAATCCCACCTAAACCAACGTATGAAAACAGTCAAGTCAGGAAATTTAAGTCTTATTGCAGATAATTTCAGCAATTTAACAATGGCAGTCACCTCTTTGATAAGACTGGCGATATAGAGCGCAGTGAGAGGTGTTTGCTCTGCCATCTTCATCACAACTGTGTTTCCTGTAGCCAGAGCAGGCCCAAGCTTCCACGCCAGCATCAACATAGGGAAGTTCCACTGTGGGACAGAACAAGAGAGAAAATGTGACTTGAACACAAATTGAAGGCATAATGAAAAATCCAAAAATTTAAAATAATTTATTCACCTTCTTGTCATTTCAATCCTGTATGACTTTCTGCAGAACGCAAATAAGATATTGTGAAGAATGTCGGTGACAGAACAACGGCGGTACCCATTGCAATGCATTGGTTTTGTCTCTGTACACTGGAAGTGAGTGGGTACCGCCGTTGTTC
The DNA here is from genome assembly GCA_029783895.1 of Triplophysa bombifrons. Taxonomy (NCBI): domain Eukaryota; kingdom Metazoa; phylum Chordata; class Actinopteri; order Cypriniformes; family Nemacheilidae; genus Triplophysa; species Triplophysa bombifrons. The sequence continues at coordinate 2,188,271 of CM056451.1, forward strand.
AGTTACAAACATTCCTCAAAATATTTTCTTCATTTTTGGCCAAACTATTCCTTTAATGATGTCCATAAACAAGCAAACATACAGTGTAGATCTTTGTTCACTGTTATATGGAGCTGCAAGCATCGTAACAGTTAAAAACATCAAAGCTTTTAACTCCATGTGATTTTCTGGCATTTATACACAACGGTTTTCCGCATTCTTCTGTCATTGATGTGAAGACTTGATAATAGGCAGAGCCTTTGAAAAACAGAGTTGCGACACTCGCACAGATGTCCATTGGAAGAATGGAATGCGGAAGTAACTTGTGTCATGGAAAGCTCTATAGTTCCAAACATTACATTGAAGCCCATTCATTTCACTGTTTCCCAAACACTTTCGCTGGTACGCTGATAAAATACTCTCTGTAAAATGGTGTTTTATTATAAGGATTTTCTTTTAACAAAATATTGTTTTCCTAAATAAAAAAATATTTTCTGGGTGTCTGTGTGTTTGGTTTAATTATTTTCTATTAAGACTCCTCTTTAAATAAAATGTTAGCTACTAGTGATGCACCGTAATGAAAAGTGTGGACCGATACCGAAAATGTAGGATGCACTTTAATTGTATAAATTAAACACACTAAAACATCACAAAAATCATTCACATATGAAGATTTTGGTGCGTTTAAAGTCCATCTTTAAAACACGGTTTTGAACTGTTCTTGTTATATTTATTGGTTTCAGCCTTTGTTATGGCGCACTTACAAGATCCTCTTTTGATAAAGCCTAGAGTGAGCACAAGCACTGAAGGGAGAGGCATGGGCGGCGGATATTTCGGCCTATTTTTTTCTTTCGTCCGACACCGATAACGCCATTTTTTCATCAATTTCTTTCTGTTCTTTCTGACTGAAATTGTTTGTCTTGATCATTTTTCAGAGTTCTTTGTGGTGCATTTACTTGTAATCATTGATAAATGACTTGAGCATTTTAATGTGAATGTCTGAACAAAAATATCATTGGTATGTACTGATGATAATAGCATTCTGTTAAAGTATGGCAAATTATGCATTCTCCCTAGTCAAATAAAACATTCAAAACTGATTAATACTGCCTCTCTAACACTCATCAGACAAAATTTTATTGTAAATTTAATCAGAATCAGAGCTTTATAGCCAGTGTGCTTGGACACACAAGGAATTCCTGACCAATGCTTCCAGAGGACATACAGGTTGAAAATGGGACCCGGCACAGGTAACAAAAGTTAAAATAAATATGTGAGAGACCATACACATTTGACGAAAAGGACAATATTAGACAAAAGGACAAGAGGCAGTATACAACTGGAGGGCTTCACGTCGAGGCAGCCATCCGCGGCGCCATCTTGAGAAATCAACATAATAATCAGTGCATATATTGTGTTGGTATTCAGTGAAATTTCTTGCAAACACGACTGCCTCCACTGTCTCTCCCGCTTAACCCAATTCAAACAGACTGACAGTGTGGAACTATTGAGATCTCCATGAACCACGTGACCACACAGGGAAGAGATCAAAGTGTGTCGCAACTCTGTTTTTCAACGGCTCTGGTAGAGTAGGGGGTGCTGTTATGCTGATCATTGTCCTAAGTCTTTGCGAAAAACACAGTTTACTCAGCTTTTTTGTTTAGAATCCTTTCCACATTCGGGAAGAGATAAAAAAGAACAGTAGAATTTTGTTTGTTTGTTTATTTAAAAGCGGACGCTCTGTTCTCTCATTTGACATATAATGTATGTTCAAATATTCATAAAGGATGAAAGTTAAGTGAAAATTTTTCGCTTGCACTGAATGACTTTTCTACTAAAAAACACTGGTGGGGCAAGAGTTAATAACATTTAGCCCACATTGTATGCAGATAATCTAACAAAAACCCAAATACCAGAAAGACAACTTGGCCGACCATGACAAAACTGGTAACTTTATACCCTACATGACCAAAAGAGTCTATAGAGTCCACGACAATAATCCAAGTAAATCCAAAGATTCATGCATTTTAAACCTTCTGAGATACTTTTAAACAAGTTGGAGATTCAACCATTACCAAAGCATTTCAGGTGCAATGTGCTAATATCGGCTTTGAATGAAAATGAAGACACAATATATATCCTGCAGTGTCCCCGTCGCACATACTTACAGGTATAATTTGGCCACACACTCCAACAGGTTCATGTCTTGTGTAACAGAAGTAATCCCCATCGATCGGAATAGTCTTCCCCTCCCATTTGTCGGCCCACCCAGCATAATACCTACGGACATAAACAATGACATTTAAAACTGAAGAACTGCTTTAAATGTGTTTAGTAATTTCCAAACAGTTATTGTGGCCAAAAGACGCACAGACTGGCATTTTCACCTCAAGCATTTGACCACCATGGGCACATCCACTGTGTAGGAGATTGCATACGGCTTCCCATTGTCAAGAGTCTCAAGCTCCTATTTAAAACACAAAAAACATGGGTCTTTACATAACTAAGAATGATTTTATTCCATGCATTATTTTGAATTTGCTGCTGAAGCATATCCACACTTTATGTATAAAACAAAAATCTTTAACAAAGTACAAGACAAAAGTGTCTCACAGCTAGATACGCAGAATCTCTCTCAATGCAGTCGGCCAGTCGGTTCAGGAGCCATCCACGATGTGATGCATCCATGCGTCGCCATGGAGACCCAAGCATAAAGGCATTTCTAGCAGCTTCCACAGCTTTGTTCACATCAGCCTGAAAGCAGAATAGAAAAACAAACATCACGCTTTCAAAATGCTATTCAAAGGCTATGCGTGAATAACATTCAGGCCATTAATTGTGACAATGATTCATAGGAGATTAATAAAATACTCAACAGTAAAACACACACATACCTTATCAGCCTCTGCAACCTGACAGATAACTTCACCGGTAGTTGGATTGATGGTTGGGAAAGTTTTCTTGCTTACTGCATCATGCCACTCGTTGTTAATGAAAATCTGTGACAAGACACGTAACAACAGACATTAATGAGTTACGAGTAAACTATGATTTTTATGAAATTTGAATAAGCTTATAGGGAAGTTAGGGCTGTCTTTAAAGCCTATCTTTAAAATCAATGCCAGATTGGGTGGACAATTTCCAGGCCAAAAGCCACACTAAAACCCGCCCACTCCAACTAAAACCAGCCCAAATTTGAACTGCCAAAATGATGTAATAGAAATTCATTGCAATGTCAATCAAGGATGATAATGACCATTTTATCTCCTTAAAACAAAGAATGATAAGATGACAAAATATAATAAAAACCAGATCAAACATGGCATTAAAGAGAGTAAGAAAATGTAACTTACATGCCCAGAAAACAAGAAATTAACCTAATGACTTCAACCCTAAATAAAAAACACATCACTAGTCCTGTCAAAACCCTGTCACTCACGAGACATCACATCTCAACGGTAGATTGATTGACAGGTCTCCCTATCCCTAGTTAAACTGAACCAATAAGAGCTGTTTTGAGGAATAACGTGTTTATGACTGCACTAGTACTACACATTATTCTCGATCGTTTTGAAATAACTTGTCTAAATGAAAGGAAAGCTGCTGGGCAGGTTTTTAATTTGATAAGGAGCCCAAATTTTGTCCACCCGCCCAATGCATTTTTCTCCGGTCTCATCCGTTCAACAGAAACCCAATCTGGCAACATTGGCTCTATTCATGTGAACTGTCGAGACTGTGTACAGTACACGTGAGTAGAGTGAAGGCCACGCGCATTGTCTGGATCCTTCAACGCCATATACGTAGATCGTCAGGTACATACCACGTGACCTTTTCCATAATGTATTCTAACCATAACAGCAAAGTTTAGAATCAAATAATAGTATCACTATATACAAAATCTAAGATATATATTAAGGAATATTTCACTCAATGCACATGAACATCTTGCTTACTCGTGAATTCAAGATATATGAAGTCTGAACATTTGTCCATTACCTTGTTATAGTGGACGTCTGGTTGGGTGTTGGGAGCAGGAATCGTGAAATGACGGCACGCCGAGACGCGATAAACTTGCGGTAAAGTTCGGAGGAAAACCGTGCGCAACATTCTCAATGCAACTCCCGTGATATCTGCACACTTCGCACGGAAACGCTCTGTAAATATTTGCTTCAACCGAAGAAAGAGGTTGCCAGATATTTAACAGAAATCCATTTCGTTGACGAAAGCCTAATATTATCACGCATCTAAGTAATGATGTATTATTTCTTTGTGTGTGACAGTTTTCATTGGATTTACATTAGGATTAAAGTGATCGCGTTGTTTGCGTAAAAGATCTCGTTAATTAAAAAAACAAACGAAAATACCGAAAATATACAGATTTGGCAACACGCGTCTACAGCGCACGGCGCTCTGCCTGAGCTCTATCTGCGTCAAACCTGTGGCGTCAAAAGAACTTTTACTAAAATGATTCTTAAATATGTCTTCAATATTATATATATGTTATTTTGGATTGCTCGGACAATTTAAATAAATAAATACACACAGTGTGAGTGAAATAAAAGAACACAATTCCAGTTAAAATGATGTACATATATAGGCCTGTGGTAGATGCCTATTTAATGTGATGTCAAATTAGCAAGTCAGATAACAAATTGCAAGTCAAAATTGGTTATTGCATTTTAATACTAACTTTAAATCACCGACCTAGACTACGAATCCAGTTTTCTTTTCCATGTTTTCTACAGCCATTTAGCCATCATATGTTTAAAAATGGTATTGTTTCGTATTGATGTTTATACTACCCTTTCAATGTCATTTAAAGTCTTTAAGTAAACACTTTGAGGGTTCACTTAATTTGATAACCTTTCTGATTTACAAACAATCACAGCCGCAATAATGACAGCTCCCTAATATGCTCTGTGTAGTTGGGTGGAAATTTATATGACATACTTTCAACTCTTTACATATTCTTGTAATATGTAAATTACTTTGTTCTTAACAGGGATGTTACGTTTTAAAAAACATTCACCAGAACCCAAAACAGAAAAATTAGTGAAGACTTCTCAGATTTATTCGACATGTATCCTATCAACTCTAGAGCGATTAATTCCGAGGACTCTTATTTTAAAAGGCACATCACGTGACACCTCCCTACGGCCGTGTCACGTGATTTTAATGTAGCGAATATGGCGTCTCACTTGTCTTACGGCAGAGTTAACTTAAATATTTTGAGGGAGGCTGCACGGAAGGATCTGCGTGAGTTTTTAGATAAATGCTCCGGGAGTAAGGTACATTAAAGATCTTTGTTGTAAAAATATGTAAACACGTAAAGAAACAGCGGCCCTCTCGTGCTGTCACTTTATCACCTGCTGTAAAGCCTGTGTGATTAGATCCGCTGCAGATGTGAATTGTGCAGTTAGTGTGTAATAAATTATAAAATAGATTATTACTGCAGCTGTTGTATAGTAGTGTTGATCAGGTGATCTTTAATTTATACAAATTATCATCAAATAAAACGTACATCCTTTCATTTCCGAATGTTTTTTTAAGGCCATCGTTTGGGACGAGTATCTTACTGGACCTTTCGGGTTGATAGCTCAGTATTCACTCCTGAAGGTAAGTCAGTTTCTTCACAAAATACACACAATGAAATTTTTCCTTTTACTGTGACCATTTTTCATCTAAATGTTTAAAGGCCTCCCTCTTCCTTTTATTTGTCTGTTTCATAAGGAACATGAAGTGGAGAAAATGTTCACTCTCAAAGGAGGTCATATACCTTCTGCTGCCGTCAAGAACATTGTGTTTTTTGTTCGACCGAGGCTGGAACTAATGGACATCATTGCAGAAAACATTGCAAGGTTTAATTATATTCATTCTCACCTTGTAACCTTGATATTCAAAACAAATGGGGAAATATGTTGAAACTGTCCGAGATTTATCTTGTTCGGATTATCAAAGGCCATCCTTCATTTTTTAATCATGTCATTGTGGCACACTAATGCACTTCTTGTGTGTTTTTTCTCTCCCCATTGCAGTGAGGATAAACTACAGCCACCACGAGATTTTCACATTCTGTTTGTGCCTCGCCGGAGTCTGCTGTGTGAGCAGAGACTGAAGGAGAAGGGCGTTCTCAACTCCTTTACAAACATCGATGAGTATATTCTGGACCTCATCCCGTACGACAGTGATCTCCTTTCTATGGAGTCTGAGAATTCCTTTCGGGTAAGAGGAAGTTTGAATGCATTTAAAATAGCCAGGGTGCATATGAAGAAGTAAAGACGAATTGTAAATTAAAATAAATATAAGATATGACTTATTTTGATACGCAATAATGAAATGAACATGTAAATTAGTTAATAAGACTTTTTCTATTTCATTCTTTTGAAAGGAATGTTATCTAGAGAATGATCAGACAAGCCTGTATCACACTGCCAAGGGCCTCATGACTCTGCAAGCGCTTTATGGGACAATACCCCAGATCTTTGGTAAAGGAGAATGTGCAAGGGTGAGTCGAAAAGTAAAGAGTGAAATTGTTGTCGTAATATAAAAAAATGTAAGGTTCGTTTTTCATTTCAAATTTGGGACATGATGTCTTTTTTTAGCACGTGGCCAACATGATGTTGCGGATGAAGAGAGAGTTTGCCGGCACTCTTATTCCGACCCTACCCGTGTTTGATACACTCCTGCTGTTGGATCGCAACGTCGACCTGCTCACACCACTAGCCACACAGCTGACTTATGAGGGTCTCATTGATGAGGTCTATGGCATCACCAATGGTAAACTATTAGAAGAATGATTTCACTCTTAAATGAGGAATTTAAAACTCAAATTTAGTATTTAAAAGACAACTCCGCTATACCAGGTTACGTGAAGCTGCCACCGGAGAAGTTTGCGCAGAAGAAACAGGAAGAAGGTGGAAAAGATCTGCCCACCGAACCCAAAAAACTGCAGCTGAACTCGGCCGAGGAGCTTTACGCTGAAATACGCGACAAGAACTTCAATGCTGTCGGTGCAGCTCTTAGCAAGAAAGCCAAGATCATATCTGCTGCGTTTGAGGTTTGTGATTATACTGAGAGCCAGACAGGAGGAAACGGATGCTGACCTTTAAAGTAAATGAAGCAGCAACGTCAACAAACCAACAGCTTGCACACCATCATACCAGTTTTGGATGCAAACTGTTCCTTTAACTGTTTTATTTATGATTTATGCACATATTTCTTTGTCTATTGTAGGAACGACACAATGCTAAGACGGTTGGTGAGATCAAACAGTTTGTTTCTCAGTTGCCTCACATGCAGGCGGCTCGCAGCTCTCTGGCAAACCACACGTCTATCGCTGAACTCGTTAAAGACATAACAAGCAAGTCAAAGAAACAATCCTGCCTGTTTATTTTTGTTTTTGTTTCTCGCAACTCCAGTTCTGTGATATTAAACAGTGTTTTAATGCAAAGTAAAAAAAGAATAATAAGATTATGATGTTTAAATGAATGTTTATTATGGAATTATAGAAATATTCTTCAATTTTACAACATTATCCTTGATTTTATTTCGCAAAATATTACACCCACATATGCTACTACTTTATTCTTATCATTTTGACTTCATTAATCTCATATTGCTACTAATTTATTCCCATAACTTTGACTTCATTCTCAAAACTTAAGTCTTGTAATTTTTATTTTGTATGTGACATGAAAACAGTCAGAGACATGCTGTCGGTAATCATTTTGACTTCCTTAGAAATTACTTGTACAAAAATTCTCTTGGAATAGAAAGTTGGGAAAACCTTCAAATTCTCTTAATAAACTTTCGTCAGGACTCTTCATCGGAAATATGCCTTAAGAAATATGAAATAAAATCATAATGAGGGCTTTTACTTTAAACCTCTGCTCAGATTAACTTTGGCTTTGTTGCATTAAACGTTTTTTTTCTGTGTTTCAGCCTCAGATGTTTTCTTCGAAAATTTGACTGTGGAGCAGGAGTTCATGACTGGAGTGGACACAGACAAGGTGCTTTGCTCTGTTCATGAATAATTTTATATTTTGATAATTTCTTTGAATGATGCGTCAATGTGTTGTGTTATTTTCAGGTGTGCACGTATATAGAAGACTGCATTGCACAAAAAGATCCACTCATAAAAATCCTGCGGCTGGTTTGCATGCAGTCTGTCTGTAACAACGGCCTCAAACAGAAGCTCCTGGACTACTATAAGAGAGAAATCATTCAAGTAAGACAGAATCTATTTATGTTTTGTTAAATATTTGATTTGGACGTTTTTCTTCTCAGAGGTCCACCTTAAGTATATTGCTCATAAAACCGGTGTTTCGATTAACTTTTATCGTCACTATGTGATCACACGTATGCACATCCGACACCCGTATATATTTATTTATATTAACATATCTGATATGTTATATATGTGCTGTTTTGGGGTTTCTCGCTCTAAACTGATAATGATCATGTTTTGGTGCAGACGTACGGCTACGAGCACATTCTGACCCTCAACAACATGGAAAAGGTTGGGCTGCTGAAACCTCAGAGCACCATGAGAAACAACTACCCTACAATCAGAAAAACCCTGAAGCTGTGGATGGAGGATACAAACGAACAGGCCTGTGGATTTGTTTATTTTGTCCTGCTGTTGCTTAAGCACTTTCAGTTGTAAGTTGCTCATGACTGGGTCCATTTGTGTTTAGAACCCCAACGACATCTCGTATGTGTACAGTGGTTACGCTCCTCTGAGCGTTCGTCTCACTCAGCTGCTGGCACGACCCGGCTGGAGGAGCATAGAGGAGGTGCTGAAGATGTTACCTGGTCCTCACTTTGAGGAAAGACAGCAACTTCCTGCAGGCCTTCACAAGAAACGTAAGGATTATTAATAAACGTATTTTATTATAAACGTATTATTTTTGAAAATGGTTTTGTCCATTGCTTCTCTAGTGCTTGGCTTTGTCCATATTTTACCCAACCATGGGTTTTATTAACATAGTAGACCACCGGTCAAAAGTTTTTGGAGACTTACTCACTTATGTGTTCATATTTTTCCCATATTTTAGAATAATAACGAACTGAGCAAAATTATGAAATAAAACAAAGGGAACTATTGGAATTATGTTGTAACTAAAAAATGATATGTATTATAATGTATTTATTTTTTACCATCTTCAGTGTTTTACCATGTCACCATTTGACTAGAATTTGCAAAAATGTTTTCTTGTCATTTTATCAAAAAGCTTTCATCAATTCTGTGCTCTTATTGGCTTGTAATCATCCATTTCAATTACACTTTCAGATAAAATGTTTTTTAAAATAATGAGAAACATTTCACTCAAGTGTCCAAAAGCGTTTGACCAGTAGTTCATTTTTTTCTGTGTGCTTATTTTCACACTTCATTTGAACAAATCGGATCTTTTAAGCACAGCAGATAAATGCAAATGTGATCCTTGGTAAACAAAATGTCTCTACTCTGCTGATTATGATTTTATGAATGGTGATGGCAGCAACATACTCTTCTGTTTGTAGGTCAGCCGGGTGAAAACAGAACGACTCTTGTCTTTTTCCTTGGTGGCGTGACATATGCTGAAATTGCAGCTTTGAGGTTCTTGTCTCAGATGGAAGACAGTGGGACAGAATATATTATAGCCACAACCAAACTGATCAACGGGACCAGCTGGATAAAGTCTCTGATGGATCATCCCGAGGCTCCGTTATTTTAAATGAACCATGCGCAGCTGGAGGACATCAATACTGTCACAGCAGCATCATCTTCCCAAACATTAATATTGTGTATACATGTATATTTCCAAAAAGTTCTATTAGTTTATCCATTTTTGTATGTTGCCTGTTACTAAGTTATCAAAATAATCACGTGATAAATACTAAAGACGGTAGCTTGATTTAACAAATTTTTTTACATGTTCACCGTGTCAGAGAGGTGAATTGTTGCTTTGTTGTTCTTCTAACTAAAAAACATTTGGCTCACTTGAGATTTTATCTTAAATTTTCGTTTTCATCATGGTTGCAACTGAAAGCATATTTGCAGATCTTGGGTCATTTAAAATGACAAAATATATATATATTTTTTAGTTAATCTACCACATAAAAACAGTTTAGTTTTCAACCTCTTTGACCTTTAAAACTTTTTTTTCTGTGCCTTTTGACACATGTGAGGGTGGTTTTCTCATGAACATAATCGACAGTCCATTCTCACTTGATTTAAACAAGATAATTTAATAATAAATGTATCAACTACAATCCATGTGGGTCGTACATCAAGAATTGTTGTGACGATCATAAGTAGAGTTTGATGAGTTCATCGCTGACGGCAGATGGGGTCAGCACCCCGAGGTCAGTGAAGAGTAATGTAATGAGAGACGGGGGTGTGTAGTCGATCATGGGATGTTCCTGACTCAGATCTTGTGCTGTCTTCAGGACGTCTGCTTTGTACTGAAAGAGAAAGATGATGAGTTTCAAATTTTTTTCAAGTCAACTGTTTTTGATTTACAAGTGCAAACTTAACGTTCACATGATGGCACTTCCTTGTAAAACTTCTCATATTGACTTTTAAAGGTCCAGTGTGTCGTATTTTGGAGGATCTATTGCACACATGCAATATAATATAAACATGCAATATAATACGCATAACTATTAGGACTGGGTAAAAAATATAGATTCTTCAATTTGAATCTATCTTTATTTTAAAGAAACAATGTCGATTTGGGAAATCGATAAACAGAATATTAACTGTACTTCGCCTCTCGTCCAGAGGGTTTTGCCATTATTCAAGTTGAATTTAGAAATCTGTTTTATTTCTAAGAATAAATAAGTAATTCAAAACAATTGTGTGAGCTATACTATTAACCTGAATGTGTATTTCATTCATTTAGCTGATTAGGGCGGTTTCAGTTACCAGCCTATACATTTAAATATGGATTCCATGTCTGCAAATCTAACATCTTAAATTGAATACTGATAACTAATAGATATTGAATCGAATCGAAACCATGTTAATAAGAATCTAATTGCCAAAATGGTCTCAAAACCCAGCCAGAATAGCTATGTCTTCAGAGGTGTATAAAGACCATACATAATGATACGTTATGTTTTTATTATCTTAGAATGAGCTGTTTCTATCTACATACACCGTAGGTCCCCTTGCATGGAATTAGCCATGTTGTTTATACAATAGCCATAAGCGGACATTCATAAATACGTTATCTCCTTCGGCAAAGAAGTGCATGGTAGTTCTGTGTCAGCAACTGTAGTGCTTTAAACAGGATGCCGCTAAATTTCATACATTGGACCTTTAAATTATTAGGGACTGGGGGAAAAAACTGAAATGTGTTGACATGAAGTGCAAATGACTTTCAAACAAACTTACCTTAAATCTGTCGGGTACATCCTGCTGGTTAAGGGGGAAAAGTCGCACAAACTTAAAACTTTCTGCCACCACATAAAATGGTTTGTTGTGTGCTTTGGAGCAAACTGCCATCTGATAGGTACCAATCTAAGAGAAAGAAAAGATGTATTAGATGATTATTTTTACATTTCAAAGATATTTTAAACAGCACGAGAACAACGCCGGTACTTTTTCTGACCTTGTTGATAACACCTCCGCTCTCCACAACACCTTCAGCTCCCACGATCACCAGATCCACTTTCTCCATGATGTATCTGAAATGACAGTGTCCCAAATGTTATTTGGTAATAATGAACTTTCCCTGGTAAAGTCATATACTAACTACACCAAATCATTGAAGTCTATCTCTTACTTACCCGACCGCAGCATCCAGCACGACTGTGACAGGAATATTGAGTTTGCGCAGTTTTTCTGCCATAAGTTTACTTCCAGGGAATGGGGGAAAACAACAATGTAGCATTAAAAATATGTAATGGCTATTTCTGTATAATGGACATTCTATATTTATACTTCTATATTTGCATTTGCATGTCTCCGTTTTTCTCTGCACTCCCTAAAAATATTTATTGTATATATCCAAACATTTATTTATAGACTTTGCTATTTTCCCTTCCGGTCGGATGCTAACTGCTTTATAATTGACTCTCTAGGCCTCCTTGTATTGTAAACATTGACGATAGTTGATCTTAGTTAAATCTGCCTAAGTAAACATTATCCAGATATAGAAAAGAAGATGAGAAACAAATGACTCACCCCGCTGAATCTGGCTGTGATTCTGTAACATACACTGTGAAGCGTTTGTTATCAGCGGCTGCGTTTTCCAGAACCTTTAGCACAACTCTAGATGAAGAGTGTGTCAGGATTTTCTGCAGGACAAAAGCAGAGGTACACGTTTTTTTAAATTTGCTAAATGATTCATTATTATGTTCTTTCATGTTATACGATTCATTTTTACGACCATACTTACAGCTCCATCTTTGATAAATGTGTGGCAAAGTTTAGCCACTTTTTCCCTAGACAAGGATATTTTCTTCAAGAAGAGTTCTCCTCTCTCTATCATCACATTCTTACAACGTGAGAGATCCTGTGGGGCAAAAAGCAGGTGATTATTTCATCTCAAAACAGAAAGAGATCCTGTCATTCAGTGAGGAACATCATTCTAAAGACAAAATGTCAAACTGACGGGATGCTCCAGTGAGGTGAGGCTGATGAAGCGCAGGAAGAGTTCTCCTCCAGAAGACACGGCGACCGATGAATCCGTCTCCTGTAGTCTATGAATGGCCTGCGTCATGTTCTCTCTCAGGCCGAGGATAGTCTCACCTGGAGAAGTACAGGCGTCAGTTCACATCCAGTGCTCATATGTGCTGATATAAGGAAAAGACCAGATTTGAGAAAAAACAGACTCTGATCTCTCTTCAGGAACTCCAGCAGCGAGCTTATGGCAGCCACGGCTGAAGCCACGTCTGGACGCTCTCTGGTCTGTGTTCTGAAATATTCCACCAGCTCTGGAAAACAACAGAAAGACGATGAAACCAACCAACAACTACAGAAATACAATTACAAAAGTAACCTCAATGTCAAAACTAAATAAAAACGAATAAACAGCAAACATGGCTTTTATAATTTTAGCTGTCATGAGCAGAATGAGATAAAACCCACCTTTCTCTTCCATAATGAACTCCACGTGAAGATACTGAGAGATTTTACAATTCAACTGTAAACTCTCTCTTACATCCACATGTAGTTGTGGTGTGTCCTGCTGACGCAACGATCAAACCTTTTTACGGCAGAAACCCGACCAGAAAACTAAAATAGATAAAACTTCAAACATTAACATAAGAAGATAGAATGTAATAAATATATTGACATTAGCAATTGATATTGATATAAGCAGTTTACAGTGAACTGGTGTTACACTTTCTCTGTGTTTATGTAGCGGTGCGTTGTGCGCGTAAACGGAGCGTTATCGCCACCTATTGCCAAGCACGGGCACTACAGAAGAATGTAATAGCTCAATTCTCATATCCTTACATGTAAGATATATAGTTTGTTATGTTATTTTTTATTTGCGTGTCTGGTGTTCACTGTAAAGAGAAAACTTGAACGCGACATGAACGAACACGCGACAGTGTCTCCAGCGGTATCTGGCAACACTGACGCCTGCCTTCGCCGTCCTCTATGACGTCATTAAATACGCGACAAAACCGCACGCCTGTGCAGAAGAGTCATATACACACAGATGATAAGTTGGTGTTATTTTTGTCACATTTTGGTCAGCTCAGCATGACTGCATACGATAAAACGTATTACAAGGGGAATAAATAGTAGCGAAATTAATAGTCTGTGATAAGAGATCGCGACAATGGAATCAGGTTGGTCAAATATTTAATTAAATGTATACTGAACTGTCAAACAACAAAAACAACAAATCTCTTATTGATCCATGCAGAAGACGAAATTAACATTCTGGTGATAGTGATTGATGTCAACCCTATTTGGTGGGGCCAGCAGGCACAACGTGAACCGAAGGTAAATTAAGTTTAACGTTATCTGATTTAAAACCTTTAATTTCTCTTTGAAGTGTCTGTTCTGATTTTGCATGCTTAACATCTTGGAGCAAACCTCTTGTTCTACCTGATGAACTAAGAAAGAACCCATCACATGATTTGTAAAAAGTTTAAACTAATGGGAATGTGTTTGGCTCTGTTGGTGGGAAGTTATCTGTTGGATTATCTTTGTAGACCAATAGAACACAAACTAAATAAAGGAATATAGAGTTCTAATTTTATTGGTTACACAGCTGACTGTTCATAATGCGTTTATAAGGAATTATTATTAACTAACTTTGTTTATTTCTGCACAGTTCACTCTTTCAAAATGTCTGGATGCTGTGATGGTCCTGGCAAATTCCCACATGGTTATGGCAAGAACAAACAAACTAGCCATCATTGCGAGTCTTTATCAAGAGAGGTAATGAACTAATCGTTTTGTGGACGTGTATGACTGTGGTGTTTGTTTAACCAATAACATCTAAACTAACCTCCAAACTCTTCTTTTCCAAGCCATTTTTTATATCCCAGTAAGAACTGGAAATCGGGAGATGACATTGCTTCAAGCGGTGATGGCAAATATGAGCTTCTGTCAGTTGCTAATGACCTCTTTGCTGAACAAATCAAGAAGCTCATTGACAGAAGTAAGCGTTTTTTGGTAAACAAAATTGTTACTTAAAACTTGCTTAAATCTGAAAGTGATTTATTGAAAAGAATGATGCTTTTAAAATGATCAGGATGTTGCACAAATTATCACATAAGAACATTTTAAATAGCGGTTATAGATGAATAATTGTTATCCTGTCTTCTTTTAATAACAGAAGTCAACTGCACTCAAACAGAGACGCTATTGGCCGGATCACTGTCCAGAGCTCTGTGCTGTATCCTGAACCTCTGCTTTTATTAGTACAGGATCAAATAATTTAAAGGACAAGGCCGTTGTGTGAATATGATATAATGTGCAAAGTGCAGACTGCAATTTTCATTAATTTTTCACTATCAGACATTAATCGAGTGTCCAAGGAAGTGGATGGTAAACATTTTTTATGTTTTTTGTCATGGTATGTTTCTAAGATGTGTTTATTCAGGTCTATATTAAACTGTTCCCATAATGCATTTGTAATGAGATTCTTTCTGAAATGTTCACGGTCTAAGATCTTAGACGTCCTCCTTTATACATTGACTTCATTTTCATCTTATTTTAAGTACATCTTAGTGTTTCTATGTAATGCACTTTTCGACTGAACTTTTCGACTTTTACTGACAGCGGGGCAGGACATGAAATCAAGAATTTTGGTATGAACTTTTCTTTCCAAAATGTCTCATATTTTTATCACAGTTGTTGTTTAGATGCTGCATGAATGTGCTTCTCTTTGTGATTCAGGTAATTAAAGCAGCCGAGGATTGTACGTTACAGTACATGAACTTCATGAATGTGGTCTTTGCTGCACAGAAGAAGGTAGGATAACTTCAATACTCAAATTTCAGGGAACTAAAGACTCCTTATTAACTGTTACTTGGCCCATTTTTCCTACAGAATGTCCTGATGGATGCCTGTATGCTGGACATAGACTCAGGACTGTTGCAGCAGGTTTTTGTTTGATCCACTTTCATGAAGGACACAATATCATTTACGATGGCTGACATGTTCAGTTGTTAAAGCTCAATATAAAACACAATGGTGCGAAACAAAAGTGTTTTGTTTTTTAACAGGCTTGTGATATAACTGGAGGCTTATATCTTAAAATTCCACAGAAGATTGCTTTGGCACAGTATTTGTTGGTGAGATTTCACATTTTAAAAAATGAAGTTTATCAGTTTTTTTAAGTGTTGTGTCATATTTTGAAAGTGCTGGTTTTGTGTCAGTGGGTTTTTTTACCAGACGCAGACCAGCGCTCTCATCTGTTACTGCCTCCTCCAGTAC
Source organism: Triplophysa bombifrons (assembly GCA_029783895.1). Taxonomy (NCBI): domain Eukaryota; kingdom Metazoa; phylum Chordata; class Actinopteri; order Cypriniformes; family Nemacheilidae; genus Triplophysa; species Triplophysa bombifrons. The sequence goes on from CM056451.1 coordinate 2,204,142, forward strand.
ACGTAGACTACAGGGCTGCCTGCTTCTGCCACCGGAACCTCATTGAAATCGGCTACGTCTGCTCAGTGTGCCTGTCAAGTATGTATATTCTACCCACAGTATCCCAAAAATACGGGATTGCTAAAGCACATACATTGTTAAAAGTTATTTGATATTATTATAATATGCATTAAACCTTTTTTTAATGTAGAAAAGCTGTTGGTCAATTTGTACATGAGTTTTATATATTGACCCTTGTCAACATATCAATCAACGGCAGTATTAGATTGCAGAGTGATTATTTCTAATAAAAACATTTTATCTTCTCCATCCTCCAGTATTCTGTAACTTTAGTCCAATCTGCACAACATGCGAGTGAGTACTTTTATTGTCATTTTAAAATGTCATTTTTTATCACTGTGTTTTAATTGTCTCTTTTGTCTCTTTATTTCTAGGACTGCCTTTAAAATGCCTCTTCCTCAGATGGCTAAAACAAAGAAGAAGAAAGTTAAGACTGTAAACTGATCCAATCTCAAGAGAAATCCTGTTTTACCAATAAAATGACCCAAATTTTCTCATTTCAACTACAAGGCCCCTCACAGTTTTGATCTTTTGTGAAAAGGATGTTTATTAAACAGTGTGTTTTGATATTGTTTCATACAAATTAAATAAAGTACCTCTTGTATGTAAATAAAAGTCTGTTGTCATGTAGCAAAATAAACTTTCAGATCACCTGCTGTTATAAAGTTAGATTGCTGTGCAGTCTGTGTGTTGTGGACAAGAAATTAAAGACACAAAACCTGCAATTATATGTAAAGAAAAGTTTATTTAGATAATAATAACGGAAAACCGCTGCTCCTCAAATGTTTTTGGGACAGTTTCCCTGTCTAATATGGCGGTACTGTGGACGCATCGTAGCAAAAGGCCTGTGAACTCAATGTGACGTTTATGTCGATGATTTTTTTTATTAAATATCTTATTTTATATAAATATATAAATGGTCGATTACTCGTTTTTATAGGTACTTGACTAAAAAGCCCATTCCTAGTTTAAGGATTCTCATAAAGGCTCAGAGTCCCAGTAACCTTTTATCTTTTTCTTCCGCAAAGCGCTTTTTCAGCGGAATGTCCCTCTCGGCGCACGGTTACGGCAGCAGCGCGTGTGTTGTGAATCCGATGGATGCAAACACCGAAAATATTTCTCACGTTTCACATAAATAAGAAATATATGAGTTCCAGCTTTGGGTAAATTACAAGACGGGAGGAAATAGTAAATTCTGAAAGCGTGTCTTCTAAACAATTTATCCAATTGTGAATGTTTTCTTATCTAATGCATGTGTTCTGTTAGCGCAGATCTCATGATTTGTGTGTTTTATGTGTATTGTTGTATTCTGGGTTCAGATCTGCGTATGTGAGCACAGATATGATCTTCCTCTCTGTGTCAGATGTTTTCTGGAGGACTGATGCCTAGAATCAACAGGACATTTGTTTTGGCTCTCCTCATCTCATTCAGCTCCATATTTCTCCTCTTTCAGCTGTACTACTACAGACAGTATGCATCAAAGGTGATGATCCACATAAATTGTGTCCAAAAAAGTCAGACATTTTTGCCATGACAGGTTTTCTAACTTCCAAATTCGTATTATTTTATGTGTCCAAATACCTTATATTGGAAGTTTTTTTTTATTTATTTACATTGTGTGTGTGTGTGTGTGTGTGCGTGTTTGTGCTTAACACAACAAAATTAAATCTGTGCTTAAATCTTTAATATCAATAATAACATCTGAAGCTTGTCATTTTGTCTCATTTGTATTTATAAGGTTGGTCTGTTGTGTGTTAAATAGATTCAAAATCTGTTCATTGCATTGCTTTGATGATGTGCAAGTAAACACAGTGCACATGTTTGTTAAATATTGTCTGAAATATAATTAAATGATTTGATTGTAGAACGGATTTAACATTTCGGGCGGTAAAGGATATATTTCTGGCAAAGAAGAGCATTTGGTGAGTCCAGTCTGAGAGTGGCCGTAGTCTGAACCATGAACTTAACACAGCTCTCAGAGTCCTGAATTGGTACTTTGTGATTCCTATTGCATTTTTTATATTTCTTTGTGTTTCTTTCCAACTAGCATTTGTTGAAGAAGTTCTTGGGGCTGGTCCGTAAGTTTCAGTTGCCTGTGTTTCTGGTGGACACTGCCTCGCTGAATCTCCTGTCCCAGGATGACCTTCTTTACAAGGCCAGTCAGCAGAAAGAGCCTCCGTGCAGTTTTCTGTGCACACACAGAGACTTCACCACCTTTGCCCTGCTTGGAAATCTCTGGAAATACGATGTAAGAAAATCAACAGAAGTGCAGAATGATGTATCCAGTAGGTTTTGAACCACGCGTCAGTTGACAAATGATAACATGATTTTTTTCATCGTGTACTAAAGAAGGATGCCCTGTTGCAAGAAGCAGAGGAACGGGGTCTGGAAGTGTTGGAGATACGTGGGAAAGATCCCAGGCTGATTAGCATGGATGATTTGACGGGAAATGAGATACCGCTGCACTTCCTGATTCGTTTTAACAATCGTGTAGTTCATGTGGTTGTTCTGTACGAGCGCAGTGGAAACTACCTCTGGCACGGACCCCTCAGACTGAAAGCAAGTATGGACAAAACCTTCATCCCATTCGGAAAGCTGGACTTTGGCCGGCACGCAGGGGCTTATGACAGGTAATCCCAAGATTATTGCGTGTAAGAATAAATGTCATAATAAATGTTCTCTGAGTTTTTAAATGTTGCTTAATTTCACGACTCTTCCAGACCTGAGCTTATCCTTACGACTATTGACGGGCTTGATGTACGAACCCCTAAAAACCACTCTCGTTTCCTTATCGACCATTCCAACAGCCGCTTTCTGGAGTGTCGCTGCAAAGAGGCTAAAACTTTCTTCCAGGTATTTAGCACTGTTGCTTAATGGAAACAAGAGATTGGACACGAAAAGGCTAATTGAAAGGACTGATAGATCCAACTATGAGATATGGCTTGTAGATCTTATAGATCTAAACTTTGAGTCCAGTTTCACTAGATCTCTCTCCGTCAGGAACAAATTACACCTGGAGATATCAACTCCAGTCAATCCTTTAACCCAACCACCAGAGAGATATAGAGCTGAAGGGAAGAACAGCAGGCAGGAGACGAAGTGATGTTAAATAAACAGACAAATGATTTATTGAATAATCTCAGTTGTGCGTTGATGCTCAGTCAAGCTCTGCCAAACTTCGTCTGACTAGAAACAGATTCAATATGTGTTTTTAACCATTCAAGATTACAGTATCAAAACATTGTCTCATGACATTATTATGGACCTTGAGATGGAGACCAACGGATATTCATATCAGCATAAAACACAATACAACTCCCAACGAGGTTAAACAACAGGAAAGTAAGGAACAAATAATATGAATAGAAGTGAATAATAAAATAAAGGAATGAATACATATGTTGAATATTGTAATAAATGTGATAAATGAAATAGAATAATAAAATGAAATAAACAAGAAACAAGTGTATGTTTCTATCCAGATCTATCTGGACGATTTGGAGTCTGTTTTAAGTGTTTTGTATCTTTAACATAATTTTGTGCAGCTGTACCCGGACGAGACCTCCCCAGAGGTGATGGACTTTAAGATGAAGGCTAAAAGTCTTCTTCATCTCGCTTCCAAAGTCCTCTCTGCGCTTGGGGTGCCATTCTGGCTGAGCAGTGGAACCTGTCTTGGTAATAAATTCTCAAATTATGAAACATCATTTTGTGTGACAAGCCTCATTGCGTCAAACATAGCCTCTTCTGTAATAAGCAACATATCCAAACAGCTTGAATATTATTCCGGTGCTGCTTTATACAGAGCAGTGGATATCATCTTTATTTCTGGCGACCCCCAAGGCTCCCTTATCTGACCCTTCCTGTTTAGTTCAATAACCTTATGATTTGACAACCAAAATGTGCAAAAGTTTTTTTTTTCTTGGAGACAAAGTTATTAAAGTGTATGGTAGATTAAATGACCATTTATTTCTTACCCACAGGCTGGTACCGGCAGTGTAATATCATCCCCTATAGTAAAGACGTTGATCTGGGCATTTGGATTAAAGATTACAGGCATGACATCACACAGGCGTTTCAGAAGGCTGGTCTCCCTCTGAAACACCACTTTGGGAAGGTTAGAGCTCGTTTATCACCCGAATCACCTGACACTTCTTTTCACTCAGAGATTAGGGGTTCCGGACATGACAATAAAACTTTTTCTTTCAGGTGGAGGACAGTCTGGAGCTGTCGTTTCAGGGAAATGATGTCAAACTAGACATTTTCTTCTTCTATGATGATGGTGATGTTATGTGGAATGGAGGCACACAGGCAAAGAGTGGCAAAAAATTCAAGTGAGCGCTGGAAAGGTTTCAAAATTCTTCATTGGTTTTCAACGGTTCCCCGTATTGCCTTATTGGGGGCTCTGAACAAAAAAGACATGTCAGGCAGCCAGTGATATGAACGTGGTCTGTGGGTTTTGTTTGTCATGACACAATTCTTTGATTTCAGATATGTGTTCCCCCGATTCAGTTTGTGTTGGACTGAGCTGGTCGATCTAAAAGCGCGAGTTCCCTGCGAGACTCTGGACTATGTGACGGCCAACTACGGACCCAAATGGAATGTTCCGGTGAAGGTGTGGGACTGGAAGAGTTCTCCTCCTAACGTGCAGGAGAACGGAGTCTGGCCGGTGAGAGAATGGGATGATGTCATCCAGGTTTACTGAGGAGACACCGGACTGACAGTCTATACTTCTGATTTTTAATTGTTTTTAATGCAAGACTGCATTACGAACCACATCAAGCTACTACAAACCTATAAACTGGATTATGTGTAAAAAGACCTGGACTGTCTTTGTTACTCTAAAAATAAATGAATGAGGTACGGAATACAGAAATATTCCTGATTTCTCCAAGTAAACAGGCGTGTCCTGTACGGATGGCTGTAGTGAATTTCTATATGAATATTAATATGTTCAGAGCGTATAAACTGCAGTTATATACTATCGTGGCTACTGATATTTGAGTTTTATGAAATAAAAAGTCCTGTGTGAAATCTTTGGCTTCTACTGCTATTTATTTATTGATTGAAATGAATGGCTGGTATTTGCACAATATCTAAACGGAAATGCATAATACCATTTAATAATCATATAAGTCAAATGCACAGATAAATGATAACCCAGATCTGATTGATATTGTGGGGTTATATCACTTTTCAGATTCTGACTGACAGCTGTTTTATAGTTGGATATCTGCAGGTTTGTGTCTGCAGATTGTTCTGTATATGTGTCAAGTTTTATAATGTTTGGACTTCACCTTCAGAAGTTATATTACCTCCATTTTTAATCAAATTTGATGAGACGCATCAAATCCACAATATAACAAACATTATATTGATCACTTCTGCCATCTGTATTGTGAAACGCTCCACTGCATTTTTATTTATTATTCCTGACTAACAAATTGAAGGAATTACTTTTTTTTTGTGACAATTACTCATGATGAAAAAATTACTTTAAGTTCCATTTTATATTTATCCGTGTTTGCATTACATTTACATTTAGGCATTTGGCAGACGCTTTTATCCAAAGCGACTTACATTGCTTTATCCCATACATTTACATAGGTATTTGCAATCCCCTGGGATTGAACCCACAACCTTGCATTGTTAACGCAATGCTCTAACATAAAAGTGAGTAGAATATCTATTGTAAATATCTATTTAGTTTAATTGTTTTATGTACTTTGTGTTGTTAGCTATGCTCTTTGTTCAGTGAAGAGGGATATTTTTCTCGCTAATCTCTTACTGTTATTTCAGTGTATGTAATTATTTATATTTAAAGAAATATTTGAATAAACCTATGCTTAATTAAACCATGTCAAAATGAAAGATTTATATATTGTTGCATTTCCATTGTTAAGGTGTTGTGTAATGTTAGTGTTTTCATTGTTAATAAGCCACCTTACTGGTTTGATGTTAGAGAATTGATATCTCATATCTCTATTAATTGAAATTCACCCAACATTGCTTCCTACTCACTTTATTTCCGCCAGATGGCAGTAAACAGATCACAAACTCTCTCTCAGTCTGTGTCTGAAGTAAATATTTTCTACATTTTTACTGTACATGTTTTTTTATGAACTTTGGCAGCTGGTTTAGTTTTAACACGACACGAGCTGTTGACCGCATACACACTTCAATGTCTAAAGCGCGTTACTTCTTTCTGGACTGACTGTTAATCACTCATTGTGTTTTTTCTACTTTAGTTTGTTTTAGACACAGTGAATACAACATTTCATCCGTATGTGTGTAAATCAGTCAGAAATAAACCATACAGCCTTGTATATCAAAACTATTTATTCTTATTGTAAGTGTGTTAAAGCCTTTCAACTTTTTTCCATCCGAGTTTAATCCGCCATGCCGTTTCTGGAGTTTATCGCCGGATGGATTTCAGGTATTTGTTCACTTCAGTCTATAAATCATCTGCTACATTTGCACTATTGCTATTCTGCACCTTTTGTATTTATAACTGTTACATTTGAACTGTTGTCAACTGCACGTCTGTTTCCATTCTCTGTAAAATTGTTAACATTTGCAAAAAACTATTTACAACAGCTTTCTTGTAGCTCAGTAAGAGCATGTTGTGGGTTCGATCCCAGGGGATTGCAAATACCTATGTAAAATGTATAGGATAAAGCAATGTAAGTCGCTTTGGATAAAAGCGTCTGCCAAATGCCTAAATGTAAATGTCTATAGTAAAATGTAGCATAATATGGTGTTTCTCAAGTTCTGGACCCCATCATCAAACCATCCTCATGGACCCCCAAACCCCGCGCTTACACACCATCCCATTCTTTACCCAGCCCAGAACAACAACATATTTCCACTAAATTAGGAAAACAAAAAGATTAGTAAAGTTAAAAATGTTATATTTGTTAAGTCAATAAATATAAGCCATTTTATGGTTTTCAGTTGCATTAAAATAATCACGACGTCGCCAGAACATTCTATTTCAGTTTCTCCAACAGTGTAAACACACTTAAGTGCTGTTTGTACTTTTGTTGTGTATTTGTCACTAAGGACTTACACCAACCATGACTACCATTATATAATGTATAATATATAGACTTTGAACTCTGCGGTACCTGTGAGTTGCGCAACTCGCCCTGACGTCAGTGACGTGACCTGACTGACGCATTCCGTACAACCGACCCGACGCGAAACCGACGAGTGATCTAACAAAGAGTGCTGTTTGCTCATTTATGAACTCAATTACTTTCACTGCAATAGCCGACTCGGTTGACTTTTGTCTGGGTCTGATGGGTGTTCATTTCAAACCCTGAATTCAAGATAATGTTTAGGTTTCTATACGGAGCCCCTGCAATTACGCCACCGACCACTAGGGGTCCGCGTGCCCCCGGTTGAGAAACTAGTCGATTCTACAAAGTATGGTAGAATACTATAATAATTATACTATAATATTATTAAACTATAGTAAAATAGCAAGTAGATCAGTCACTGAAGCTAAGAAATAGTATTTGGGAATGGCAGCAATGTGACGTTTTATTTTTGATTTTAAATATCGTTTCTTATTGACCCATAAAAGGGGACTTTACCCAAAAACAAACAAATACAAATCTGTCCTTAATACCCGTTATGTGAAACTGTATAAACCTGAATGTGATTCGCTCTTCTGCAGAACATATCTCTGAAGATATTTTGAGAAATGTCTAAGTGGTTTCGTGTTCATACAATAGAAGTCAGTGGTGTTCAGTGTTGTTTGGTTCTTCATAATATCTTCTTTTGTGTTCTGCAGAAGAAAGAAAGTCATACAGGTTGGAAATGACACAAAGGCGAGGAAACAATGACGGAATGTTCATTTGTGGCTGAACTATTTCATTAAATGATTTTCATGATTTACATGCGAAGTGTTTAATAATTCACAATGGGTCAATCCTGTGATTGAATCCAGGTGCTGTAGGTTTGGTTATCGGATACCCTTTAGACACAGTAAAGGTGAGTGACTTTCACTGCACATGCCCACATAAACAAACCCGTCGTGTTCTTTAGGATTTACTATAGTAAATCAATGTTGTAAAGATTTATATTAGTATACATTACATACTGTAGTAATGACTAAACTGTATAGCATACTGGGGAATGAGGTTCATGTGGATGTTAAAAGTTACATGAGGATGTTCAGATGTTATTTCATCTGCAGGTGCGACTTCAGACACAGTCTGTGTACAGTGGGATTTTTGACTGTATGGTCAGGACATACAAACATGAAGGGGTCAGTTTTCATACAACACACTAAACTGTAAATGTCAAAGGTATATGCTTTCTGGTAATTCAATATCAACAAAAATCAATCAATCAGTTTGATGAAAAGGTTATTTTGTCTGAGTTTGTGCCTTTTTAATGCATGTGGTTGAGTTTAATGGTGGATTACGGCGGTGCATGCTACATACTGTTTGGTCATGGTTTTATCGAAGTGTTGCTTGTTTATGGCCAAACCCTTATTTCTTGTAAAAGCATTTCGTTTTACAAAATATATCATGATTAAGCCGTGGTTACTGTAGTAAAACCATATGTTTTGTAAGCGGGTGATTTTTCTCTGTATTCCAGTTTTAGGATTGATATTTAAACTATTTAAAAATGTTGAAATAACAAAATCATGACATTTTTGTGCTATTAGACAAAGTAGACAAAATGCTGTGTGTGGGTGTTAAATTACACAAAGTTCAGATGTGCACCAAGAATACCACCAAATGAGAACTGATTGCGACTAAAGCTGCGTTTATTGGAGCTGACCCCGTCTATTATAAATCAAATCTCTCGAAGCTAATAGTAGTCAAGGAGAAAATGTTTTTACTTATCAGGAAAGATTAGTAGATTCTAAAAGTCAAATTCATTCTTACTATATTACATAATCTTACCATAAACTGAATGAAAATCAACCAATTTTGCTATAGTAACTATAGTTTTAAGCTTAATGATTTCAAGGTTACAGGTTTAGTTTAAATGACACTTCTTTGTTCTGTCAATCTCCAGTTTGGTGGATTTTTTAAGGGTATGACAATTCCGGTCCTCTCCATCGCTGTCAGCAACGGCGTCAGGTTTGGTTCCTACTGTAATGCTTTGGATTATCTCACCCAATCACATCGCAGCATTCAGCCTCCGCTCACTGCCGTCTTCACGGCCGGGTGCTTCTCAGGTGTGACCCAGGCAAGTAAACCCAATGTTAAGTCATTTAATGTCTAATTGAAGTGACCTGAAACGTTTTGATCCCAAACAGTTGTTTGTGACAGCTCCGATAGATCTGGTGAAGGTGCGTCTGCAGAACCAGACAGACAGAGGGAAATACAGAGGTCCCGTACACTGTTTAACGATGATCCTGAGAGAGGACGGACCCAAAGGCCTTTTCAGAGGATTCTGGGCTCTCGCTTTACGTGACGTGCCGTGTTTTGGACTTTACTTCCTGCCGTACGAGTGGATGTGCAGGATGCTGAGTGAGAAAGGGAAACAGCCAGGTGAGTAAACAGGAAATTCATTCATCATTTATTCACCCTCATGTCATTTCAAACCTTTATGATTTTCTTCTACCGAACACACAAGGAGATATTTTGAAGAACGTGCATTACCAAACCACACTGAACCCTGTTGACTTCCATTATATGAACACAAAACCACTGACATTTCTCAAAATATCTTCTTTTGTGTTCCACCGAAGTAAGAGTGGTATACTGGTTTTAAACAACACAAGGGTGAATAAACAAAGAGAGAGTTGTTATTTTGACGTCCTTGTGAAAATTGGTGATGTGTCCTGCAGGTACGTTTACAGTGTTAATGGCGGGTGGAGTTGCTGGTGTGGTCACGTGGGCCTGTGCTACGCCCATGGACGTGATGAAGGCGCGTCTGCAGATGTCAGGAGCCGGAGGTCGAGTGTATGACAGCGTGCTGCACTGCATCACAGTCAGCGTGCGTGAGGAGGGGATGAGGGTCTTCTTCAGAGGACTTCTTCTGAACAGCGTGAGAGCGTTCCCCGTCAACGCTGTCACATTCCTCAGCTTCGAGATGATCATGAGAAACTTTTAAATGAGTGTTTTTCGATTCACACCGGTCACCCCGTTCAAAATTTTATCTTTTCTAATAGTTGGGTGTTCATTGGTGTGAAAAAAGGAATCTAAACATCATATCTTCAAGGTTGGGAAAATGATTAAATATGCGGAAGATGCCGGAAAAGCAAAGGCTGGACTTTTGAAGACAAGTGGACAGTGCAATAGCAACTAAACAAAAAACACTCCAGGTTTTGTCAGTTTTAAGAGTCAAACATATGTAAACTTGAGATGGGTTATTATTCTGTTGTAGACTATTATGTTATACCACATTATGTTCAGACCAGTATGGAATAAAAAGCAAACCTACATTTAATATTTCCATATTTTTTCTTAAACGTTCAATGGTTACAGATTCTGTAGGGTGTATGTGTAAACTACACAAAGACTATGAAGTATGTAACATACTAAGATTAAAAGTACTGAATTACAATTGACCTACCTTTAGTTGAAGATGTAGGACATAAATTATATCAATATTATCATTTTTATTAAACAGTTTTCTACTTGCTAACAGTCATAATATAAAAGGTGTGTAATAAAACAAACCCTTTCGCCAAACGACTGATCCACTTATGTTTTACAAAATTTGTCAAAGAATTCAAACTTTTCATAATACATGTAAACAATCTGGTTTCTATTCACTTCATTTCAGCTGAAATCTTCTCACAAACCTATTTAGTGTTAAAAATTTGAGTAACTGAATCTTTTACAATCTGTGTCATTTGTGCAATCGTACAACAAACGTCACAATGATTTATTCAATCTGACAATCAAAAAAAAGCTCAAGAGAACGATCGAGAGGTCTGTGAAAACTGATCTTTTATCTTTGGGAAAATTAACAAAAGATTATCTATAAACATTAAAACAAAACTTAAACCAACACTACAGAAAATCCCAAAAAGGTCCCTCTTTATTATTTGTCATATAGTTTCTCCTTGTTTCACATGAATTTTAAACTCGGTGGAATAAAAAATGGAATGAAAGTTAAAGCAATTTGAATCATATCAGCTGATTCACATATTTCTACAGCCTCCATACAGATTCTGACAACACATCCCTCTTAAAACTATGTTCTTGAATTCATATTGGCCCCTAACGCAATTTAAAAACATTTTCATTTTCCATTTTTTCATTTACATAAATTTTTATGGCAGAATACTTCTTGAGACCAAAAATGGGAAACCCTTTACAATAAGGTCGTAAATGCATAAGCTAACGTGAACTCTCAATGAACAATTTTGCATTTATTCATCTTTGTTTATATTAATGTCAATACAGTCGTTCACGTAATTTGTGCATTGACTAATGTTACCAAAACGTCTTGTTAAATAAAAAAGCTCTGATTAATAGACACTGTAGACATATTGTTCACTGTTAACAAATGCATAAACTAAACACAACCTTGTTGCAAAGTGTTACCAAAACATCTAAGAGTCCAAATTTATCAACTCAACGAATCAACTTCTAATTTAATAAAAATCTCTATTTGTGTTTTGTCATGTGAAATCACACAACACAAGAGAATTTTCCCTTCATTCAATCCATCATTACATTCTCCGGATTTCTCAGCGCTCGTGAAATTTCTGTAAAGTGCTGTTTGTTCTTCCGTCTGCGTGTTCACAGTGATGTCATCGCAGATGCACGCTCCAGTCTGCGCCTGCGTTCACCCCTGGCTTGCGCAGCGTTAAGGCGGCAGTTTCAGAATCAAAGTCAAACTCTAAAGCCGTCTCTGCGCCATCTGAAAAAACAAACAATAAACATCACGTGTTATTACAAATGTGTCATTGTTTAAAGCAATCAGTCGAGGTATATTAAAGGAAAGCAACAACAATAATAATATAGTAAAAAGATACAAATGGTTCACAAATCATTTATCATTAATAAAGAATTTACTTGATTTGTTTTACACATTTTCTTATTCTGCAATCATATTTTCCATGATACGGTTTTCAAACATTTAAACAAAGAGAACCGATCACACAGTTTATAAAAAGAACACACAGTATCACCACATTCACACTTGAATATTTGTAGCAAAGTACACCGAAATATATATAATATTGGTATAATATTGACCTGCAGTGGTTAGCGTGACAGAAGACGGCTGGACGCCTCCAATAATAACAATCTTCTCTATCCAAGAGCTCGTGGAGAACTGAGAGTCTGGAGCCAGATTTCTGTGGAGAAAAACAAACAGTCACAAAACTTATATAAATAAAAATCACAATATGTCATTAATGTTATTTCTCAAGCACAAAAGCTAGTTTTTAATAAAACTGACACACAATATTAAAATCACAGATGAGATCTCTTTAATATCTCAATTATTTCTAATAGACAGCAATGAGATTAAATGGTGAAGGAAACGTTTGCTTAGCTCTCATCTTCATCTCAGATATTTCTCCTGAGAAAAAGAGTCAATATAATATATAATAATATCTCTGTAGAATTTCAGAAGAGATGTCAACAACATCATGAACTGAGCTCAGATTTTACAAAAGTCAATATTATTAAAGATCTCATTATGAACTCAAACATTTCTCATCAAATGTTCACAAATCCTGATTATTTTACCTCTACAATCTACATTTATTTCACACCTTCAAACTCTACACGACTTTTAAAAAATAGACTCTTTTTGTTTTTCTAAATTTCTCCAAAACAATTTTAGGTCTTAAATCTTAAGTTTGTAAGAATGTTCTTAAGTTAAAAAACATAGTGGTACAGAAGAATTTTCTTCTTAATGTTTTGTGAATCCGTCCCCAGAGCTATGAAAGATCACGTTCCTCTGGGGTCTGCTACAGAGGGGGTGACACACACGGACAAAAATGTGCCAAGTTATGAAGAACAGCTTTAAAAAGAACGAATGAAAGAGCGCAGATCCACCTGGAGGTCAGTGTGCCATCGGAGAGCGACAGACGTCTGTGGATGAACTCCTTCTTTTCATAGTTGAACGAATGGAAGTCATCGATGTACAGCTCGCCTTCAGCGGAGGCCTGAAACGAAAGCAATCTTGAGCTCTTGAAACCGTTTGCTGCTACATAGATCAGACTCTTCCAAAGAATACCTGAGAACTGAGAGCCACGTAGAGAGTGTACGGGTCGCTCTCCATACAAGAGGAAGATCTCCTTATACGGTCCTTCCTGCAGATGATCGAGCCACCTCGCTGGAAAACTGGAATCTGGAACGTGACAGACAGACCACATGAGACGGACCAAAATAATGACGAGACAGTCAGTAACCAAAGGTGTGTGGACTCACAGAGCTCATGGCGACGGGGAGATAGAGACTCTGAGCGCCGTCGTGTTTCTCGAAGGTGTGAACGTCAAACCAAACCTGAAACGGATTGAGAGCGAGAGTGAGAGCGTTCACAGAGAGTCACATGCGGAACGACGATTCGAGCGGTACCTCGTGTTTCCCAGGCAGGTATACAGTGACGCTTTTAGCTCCCTCATCAGTAACAGGATGCACAAGCAGATCCTTCCCTAAACCCCAGGGATGATCCCTTGTTAGTGTGCTTTGACATGACAAGCTGATTTCTGGAGAAATTTACACTTCACAGACTCACCGAGCAGATACTCGTCCTCAATAGCGAAAGTGGCCACGTCTTCAGGATATTCAACCCATAAAGGTCTAAGAGGAGAATCGTTGATTTTGTTATTAATACAGTTAGATATCTTTTAAGTACAGATGTATGCAAGTTTTAACCTTACTGACCTCATAACCGGTTGTCCGGTGTGGTGTGTGTTATAGAAGAGCTGGTACCAGTACGGGAGGAGAGCGTATCTCTGACGTATTGCCTCCCGGATGAGAGCCGTGTTCTCTGGACCAAACAGCCACGGCTCCCTGCGCGGGGTGTCCAGGTGAGCGTGAGCTCGGAAGAAGGGTTGATACGCTCCTGCCTGATACCATCTGACCAACAGCTCAGTGCTGGGATGCTTGAAGAATCCACCCACATCGGCTGAGGAAGGAAGAGAAGGGTTTGTGAATAACACACAGACTGAATAACATTCTTTCTTTTTCGCTACTTCTCACCTCCACAGAACGAGATGCCCACTAACCCCAGACTCAAACACATGGGGATGGAGATCTTCAGGTGACCCCACTCGGCTGCGTTATCACCCGTCCACACCGCACCTAAGCGAACGAGAGACACACACACACACAGAGAGATAGAGGGAGAGATAGAGAGAGAGGGAGATAGAGAGAGGGAGATAGAAAGAGAGAGAGAGGAAGAGAGGGATAGAGAGAGAGAGAGAGAGAGAGAGAGAGAGAGATTTGTCACCGAAAGCTTCATTACAAGAGTGTGAGTGTGTGAAGTAAACGAGTCTCTTACCGTAACGCTGGGACCCGGCGAAAAACGCTCTGGTGAGAACAAACGGCCTCTCAACGCCTCCTGAACGCTGAATCAGACCGTCTGCGGTCGCCTTTTGCTGAACACAGAAAGAATATTGTCTCATATATTATATTCCTTAAATCTTCTTCATCTATTTACGCTCATTTTGCAAGAAAAATATACATTAATGTGACTAATAAAAGTGTGTGTATGTGAGTTGCGTGTTGCAGTGACAGAAACAGTGATATTCAAAGTCTGAATGGAGTTAAGCCAGTGTCTGTTTTATAAAGAAAATGTAGGCTAATCTGGCCAAAGACAAACTTTTGTGTAATAAATAAATGTTAATTTAAAACCATCAGATATAGTAAATAGATTAGTTCTTAGGTCACTGAATCTGATAACATCATACTTAAACCAAAGAATTAGAGTCATTAAAGTGACGATCGGGTGCTGAAATCTATATCAGAGAAAATTATACATGCGAGCGGGTGGCGTGGAGATAATAATATCATAAATAATTGTAACACTGAGGGTGTGAAGATGATGACAGAACTGTAGTTTTGGGGTGCATTTATTCATTTCGATGAGTATTTGCTCTCTCACCACGTAGAGGCCGTAGAGGTTGTGAACATCTCTGTGCTCCCAGACACCATGAAGAGCATCTTTGTGCATGGTCACCTCAGGCCCATTAAACACAGACGGCTCGTTCATGTCATTCCAGATGTACTGATTCTCCATTGAACCCTAAAGAGAGAGAGAGAGAGTACATGAGTAAGAACAAACAAGAGTGTTATGATCTTTAATAATACGATCTTGATGAATTTTTGACATGTTTTTGCTGACGGGCGGAAAGGACGGTTGAACGGACATGACAGGAAGAATACCTTTTAAAATAAGTAATTATTTTTTCAAGAAAGACAAAACATGGAGATATGAGGTTTCCGCACAACTGAAAACAGAAAGTGTCCCATCTTTGACGTTCACCTCATACTGGTCGAAGGCGAACATGCTGCTCCACCAGGCTCTCATGTCAGGGTTTGTGAAGTCAGGATAACCAGCGTTACCTTCAGCAGAGAAACAGAACGTGTGTCAGCATGGGTCATGTGATCGGTCAGAGACATTCATCTCGAGAAGGTCTTCGCACCTGGCCAGCACCAGCCTTCATAATCTCCGCCATCTTTATTCTTCACGTAGAGATTTTTGGAGCGAATCTCACTGTGAATCTTGTAGTCGCTGTCCACCTTAATGTGAGGATCCACAATGGCCACCAGCTGGAAAGAAAGACATGCGTTCGATGATTTTGCTCGGAACAGAAAATAAGTGAAATGAATCCGAACTACCTTGCGTCTTTTGTCCATCAGGCCCTGCAGCATGTCTTTCGGCTGCGGGAATTTGCTGGGGTCCCACGTGAAGTAGCGCTTTCCATCTGTATGCTCGATGTCCAGCCATATGAAGTCATAGGGGATGTCGTGCTCATCGAAGCCTTGATCGACGGCTCTGACGTCCTCCTGATCGTTGTAGTTCCAGCGACATTGATGATATGCCAGCGCGGACAGAGGAGGAAACGACTGAGTGCCTGACAGAGAGAGAGAGATGTCGAGGACCATTACCATTGAAAGTTTAGACAAATATGTTATATTTGATTATCTTTAGTGTAGAATTTGCAGAAAGTGACAGTCGTGTTATTGTAAGTCAAGAATAAAGGCACCTGTGAGTGAAGCGTACTGAGTGAAGACGTCGGTGGGTTTGGGTCCAAGCATGATAAAAACATCAATAATGCCGCTCTCGGACATCCAGCGCACGTCTGTCTGAGGAGCTTCACTGGAACCGGGAACAAAATCCAGCATTTTTCCAAACATCGTCTGAAACGTGAGTTCAGGATCAGGGTTTAAGAAATAGAACAAAAACATATTTTTCAACAAATACTTCTTAGCAGCTAATCATTTGCATTGTGCAATAGTTAATAAGTTATCTAAGTTAAATTAAATGATTAATAAAAACTAGGGCCGTCAAACGATTAATCATGATTAATCGAATCCAAAATGAAAGTTTGTGTTTAGTTAATATTTGTCTGTGTAGAGTACATCTTAATTTTGTATTTAAAAGCACATTAGAACATAGAAACACATAGAAAAAGATAAAAATAAACAATCATTTATAAATAATTTAAATGATTTGTAAATATAAATAAATACATAATTTTATAAATATTTCCTAAATATTTATACATGTATGTGCATGCGTTTACAAATACAAAATTAAGATCCAGAGTACACAGCAATATATATTATATAACACAAACTTTTATTCTGGATGCAATTAATCGCGATTAATCGTTTGGCAGCCCTAATAAAAACATTCATTTTATAATATTTCAACAGTTTTTGATGGCATTAAGTCATATCGCAGTTAACGTTAATAAGTTTAACAATAACATAATCCTTTACCAAAAGATATAGATAAATCTAGCATAAAGATTTTAAATATGAAAACAAATGACAAAGTCGGACTGCTGTCGATATTGAATTATATTAAAGATGCACTGTGTACAACATGGTCACTATTATATGTTATGGAAAGCAAAGGCAACCGTTTGATGTCTCTCACCTGTCCTGCTGAACTGGTGCTGATGTCGACCCACGTCTCTGCTGCGTTGAGCCAGAACACACCCATGGTTCGCTCTGTACTGTGAGATATGAGCACAGGAACTGACCCGTAAAGAGCCATCGGGTTATGAAGCTCATACTGGAACACATCCAGATTATACAGCCTGTACGGGTCTGATCCGCTGAAAAATACAAACAACAGTACAGCAATATTATATCACCGATCGTGCTGTTTAATGTTTTTTTACCATAGTAAAATTTCATCCATGGTTTAAACTGCAGCTAACATTACACGATAGGCCAATTTTACATGCTTTTTTATGTATGCAATTTTTGAGCTGAACCTGTATGTATCCATGTATATGGAGTTTTGGTTCCAAAATCAGATGACTCTTTATTGTGTTTTTTGTTAGTTAGCAGTATTTATTGAGTAAGTATGGCTTAAATCAAAACAAACCAGCTTCAGTTTGATTGATATTAATTGGAATGCACAATAAAGAAACATGATTTTTAAATTATCTTATTTTGGAACCAAACTCTTCATATATACATTGTATATATATTTATTTGACAAGGTTAAATTTTCACAGAATGTTCTTTACATTATGTTGTAAGACTTTATGGGAAAAACAGTAAAACACGAAAAGAAGCTGGGTTTCCACAGCCAGACACATATATACAAATTCATGTTTTTTTTTTTTTTGCATGTTATATTTGCAATATTTGCCAATTATAAATGCCAGAATAACAATTTATTTGTTTGGTGTGTAGCTACGTTCATTACGTTCTGTATTTGAATGATAAATTATTGTAAAAAATGAAATACCAAAATAACCATTTAAGTGTTTGGTATCTAACTAAATTCTTTAGTTTCTGTATTTGAATTTAGGTCAGTATTTATCATATCTGCTCGAGTCGCCAATCATGTGTGTGTGAGAACTCACTCAGTGTTTTTCAGTTTCAGCGTGTCTGCGTGTTCTGGAATACCATAGATGTGTTCCACACCAGGTAGAGAAAAATCTAAACTAATAGATGATGGACCTGTATTCAAGATGATTAAAATGATTAAAAAACAAAAAAACAATCAAACAGTTTCATGTTTTTAAATGAACATTAATTGAATCTCAATGTACCGTCAGGCTTTGAATCGCTGTGAGTTTTAAACACTTCCTCCCACATGCCTGGCTTTTCCTCATCTTCTATAATCTGACCATATGAGAGATCAAACAAATACATAAATGCGTCGTTTCTATGCTGTTTGTCATTCAATTCTAATTTTAATTATAAAAATGATTGAAGACTAGATGTTATTATTGTCACAGTCTGAAACACACACACACACACCTCATCTATTTGCTGTCCCACATTCTCCTGTCCTGCCGTTTCCTCTGAATCAGATTCACTTTTACTGCAAAACAGAAGTAGTTGCCCTTTAACAAACACTTCATGAACAACTAACAAATATGAACTATTGACATTACTGTTCAAAAGTTTAAGTTACTGTACTTTATTTTAAATGTTTTTGAAAGAAAAACTGATAACACTTTTAATAAGGTTGCATTTGTTAATTAACAGGATACTTCATTTATAAATCTTACTTCATGTTCAGTTCAGCATTTACTGATACAATCTTCAAATTCATATAACACAAATCTAACACGGACGACTGTATAACACTATAGCATCATTTTCCTCACAAGCTTAAATGATGACCTGTTCTTCAGTGAGCCGGCTGTTCA
The DNA here is from genome assembly GCA_029783895.1 of Triplophysa bombifrons. Lineage (NCBI taxonomy): Eukaryota > Metazoa > Chordata > Actinopteri > Cypriniformes > Nemacheilidae > Triplophysa > Triplophysa bombifrons. The sequence continues at coordinate 2,222,983 of CM056451.1, forward strand.
TCTGATCTAATCTACTAAAGTCATGAAACTCAGATCCTAGTGGTTTAATCCTTTAACATCTTCATTATAACTCACAACCTCTGTATCAAACATCAGCATAACATAACAAGAAAACACATTTACTGTAATGCTGAATCTAAGGCATGTTGCGCATTATTGGATAATGTGTTTGTGTGTGATTATAGCATGAATAACACTTGAGTTATTATTGTGAGAAACATATTAACATTAAATGAAGTACCTATACTACTCATCTTGACACAACAGCATTGAATTACAAATTTCATAAAAACTTCGAATTTCATTCATTTGGACAAAATGTGTGTGTAAAAATCTTAAAATGTTTCATAATGGGTATTTAGATGTTCAATTTATTAAAATAAATAACGTTTCAAATGTATATTTGTAGATAAACAGAGAAAGTAACACTTAGAAGCCACTTAAAGCTATAATTCTGTCATCGTTTACTCACCCTTTTGTCTTTTCAAACCTGTCTCACGTTCTTTCTTCGGCAAAACACAAAAGAAGATAGTTTGAAGAACGTTAACTGAGCAGCACTGGCCCCCATTCACTTCTACTGTGTGGACACAAAACCAATGCAAGTGAATGGGGTCCAGTTACCGACATTCTTCCAAATATCTTCTTTTGTGTTCTGCAAAAAGAAAGAAAGTCATACAGGTTTGAAATGACAAGAGGGCGAGTAAATAATGACAAAATTTGTAGTTTTGGGTGAACTACCACTGTAAATGTTCACAAATAGAGCCGGAACAGGACAAAGAGATGTTACCTAGAGAAAATGCTGTTGAGCGAGTTCCACATGCTACCAACTGTGCTACTTATTTTATGAGAGATACTGCAGAGTGACACAGTGGAGACACAGATGAGAAAAGAGGGGAAGGAAAAGAGATTGTGATGAGAATTCCACTTCAAACACTGACAAAAGTATTTCTACATGAATTCATTCTGACACACTTCAATTATCTACACAAAATACAGACGTTCAATTTAACCACGTAAAGATTTATTTTAGCCTGTGTTATCAAAATTTATTAAGATGAGATTTAAATGAAACCAGTCACATTTTAAAGAACTTTAAATAGTTATTATAACCTGACCTTGATGTCGTACAGACCAACCTTGATTGTTTTTCACAACAAATTACACCAAAATGTTTAGACCTGACACTAAAAGAAAGAGTTCACATTTCAACTGAATCTTCTGTCATCATTTACTCACCCTGTTGTCATTTTAAACCTGTCTTGCTTTCTTTCTTCTACAAAACACGAACGAAGATATTTTGAAAAGTGTTGGTAAACAAAAACCGTTGGTCCCCATTGAATTTTACCAACATTCTCTCAAATAATCTATTTTGTGTTCTGCAGAAGAAAGAAAGTCTTACAGGTTTGAAACGACAAGAGGGCGTGTAAATAATGATAGAATTTTCATATTGAAGGTGTACTATTTCTTTAATTCAGAGTCTGCGAGGTAAAGGTGATTTTTGGCTGTATGCTGAAGCTACAGATCAGAGAAACCCCTTTTACCAGAAGAAGAAATAAAGAAAAAGAGTAACAGTGTACCGCTCTGCAAAGAGCAGTACAAATGATTCCATTTGAACACAAGATGAATCGTCTTAATGGGTTAATCCTAATGAATCAATTACAAAAAAAAATGTAGCAAAAAATATTCTTAAATGATATAACCATTAAATATCCAGTGCCTGCAGGTTTTCTTTATAAAAAAACACATCAAATCTATACACAATTATAACTCAACGTATGGCCCAAGCCAATGAAATGCTGAATCATCCGTTGTAATAGTGCTGATTCAACTCCATCACTGTATTACTATATGGCAAGAGTAAAATACATCACCGATGTCTTGAGATTTTGTACAGCAGGGATTTATTACATAATACTTATACACATATATGTTTTATATACATCATTATTAAGAAATATTCTGAAAACGATTGTTTTCGGAAGCACATCACTACATTAGTTGTAGATGAATGAAGGACACCTGCTAAAACTGAGAGTTAGAGAAGACAGACGAAATGTGAAAAATGAAAAAGAAGCAACAGCGAGAATACACGTCGAGAGTGTGCATGTGTCCGGGGCGTTCGAATGTTAAAACTGTGTGTGAATAATAGTGGGACAAATTGGGAAAGCGAGAGATGAAAAATCAAACCCAGAGCAGATATACAGTACAAACAGTGATCCAGATGAATAAAGAACGCATATAAATCATCTATAACACTGCAGAAATCAGCATTGTGCGAGGTTTTGGACTCACGTGTCCTTGCGTGCTCTGAGGTGCTCGAAGGCCAGCAGCCCCCGGGAGTTGACCGACATGAGCACCTGAGGACCCTCAATGATGTCCAATCGGAACGGTCGAGCGTTTAAAATGATCCGTTGCTCAGCCCCACCCAGAGACAAAACCAGACCGTTTTCATCTTGAACCACCACTGACAACCTATAAAAAACACAGGACAAAAACACAATGCTCGACCTACTGAGCTACAGGAACGCTTGTATGTGGCGGAATTGTGACGGTGACTCACGGTTCGGTAAGCGGATCTGCCATCAGCACATCTGGAACCTCATAGCGAGGCTTAAGGGGTTTAAGTTCATTGATCTTCAGACGCGTCATGTTCCCCTGTAGTCTGTACAGCTCCAGCAACAAGCGAACCTGCAAAAAACACAAGAGGCTGCGCGTGTGTCTCACTCCTCTAACAGGGTTGATATAAAGGTGTGGCTTTCTTCGGGACATTTTAGGTCATTTTATCCTCAACGTTTCACTCAAAGGTAAACAGTAGACGGCACTGATGTGTGTCTGACCTTGTTGTTGTCATTGATGAGCTGTAAGGCGAGTCTGGAGTTACTCAGCTCAAGTGTGTCCAGGAGAGCTCTATACGGAGACTGACCTGGCTTCAGCTCCCTCTGACGTCTGCAAACATACACAAAGAAAAGCAAACGAATGTAGATATATGACGAAATGTCCTGTATTCACCGCAATTATTCTCAACACTCAGTGGCTTTGGCATTTCATTTCATTGTTAACTACTTTCTTTACAAAACAAAAAGATAGAGGCTGTTCCTTTGATTACGTTCATCAATGTGAAGCATCTTCTATCAAACATTGATGTGTCTTAATCCAGAGGATGCTTGACATTTCATAAAGATGAATCATCTCACCATCAACTGCATTTAAATCTTGAAAAGACTATTTGTCAGGGTCATATATTTATATGACGCTAGAATCGTACTCACTTGCAGAATGAACTCTGATCGCATGTTTTAAAGTTGCTGCGGTCCACAGCATGAGCACTTAGACAGAAGAAGAGCACAACCACTGCCAGCAAGCTGGAAGACAACATCAATATTCATTTGAATGGGATTAAGGTGATGCATCACTGTAAAATAGTTTGTGTATCGGTTAAACGAATGGCAAGAGTTACATTGGTTTAATAATAACAATAATAGTTCACTAAAACTACAGTGCACCCTAAATGACATATTTAAACAGACCATACTAAACACCTGTAAGTTGAGTCATTCACAGTTTTGTCGTGGTATACCTCTGGTGCCATTTTTGGTTATACCATGGTTTTTGTATATGTCCCATCTAAGCCACAACTTATTTATATGATAAAAGAACAGTATTACGATCTGATACCGCGGTACCGACACAGTGCTTATTTGTAAAGACAAAGACTTGAACATTTCTTGAATCGCAAAGAAATAACGCACGTGCTGTAAAGTCTTACAAACATTTAATAAGTAACACGATGTGTTTCAAGTAAAACTGGCTTGTCAAACATGCGTATTTTACAGGACGATTTAAATATAATCCTCTTATTGTAACTGAGCAGCTGAATACCTGACACAGGACGCCGCCATCTTGCCTCAGTGAGTGCGCGTGAACTTCGACCTCCGCTCGAAATCCAGCAGAAGTAAACGTTGATAAGAGCGATTGTTTTATTTTAATAACTATTATTATTAATTAATTAATTCTATTTATTTTATTTTATTCATAAGAGCAAAAACATTCATAACATTTAGCTCTGTTTATAAATACTTATATCTTAAATAAATAAATACATACATTTGTATATAAAGTCATTTCCATACCACGTAATACATTTTCCCGGTCGGGGTTACCAATTGTATATTAGGTAAAAATGATTATAAGATATTAAAATGATTAAAGATTTTTTCGTATAATTATTTGCAACCTGTTTGAACAAGATTTGTAACTCTTACTTAGTCCTCTAGCATCTCCTGGCGGAATAAAACGGTAGCGCAAAGGTTTTCCACGCCGGAAATGACGACGCCACTCGTATAAAAGACCCGCGTGCTCATCTCTCGTTCTTCTTTTACGCAGCGACGTCTGGTCTGCAGTGAGGTACGTAATGTTGAATACTTAATTTGGGAGATATTTTAAAGCGTATAATTCTTTCTGATAATATATGCGTTTAAATTCGGTGACTGATGAACTGAGAAAAAAAATCAAAAGGTTGATTCTGTAATTGCAGTGAAGTCCTCCATTCTTGGCATGCTCGTGGTTGTTTTGTACTCTTGTGTGTATGTTATGGAGGAATATTAGTACCAGTGAAATGTCTTCGGTACCAGTATGTTCCCGTCAACTGGTTCTATCCTCAGTCGCTGGGACACATTTAAACTGTTTTAGATATCAATGTGACGTCATGGGTTACGTCGGGATTAAACCATGTAATAGTTTTTCTTCAGTGGAATTTGTTTAAACTCTGTTTTAAACCATCTGTTCATTGTCCTTAACAGATTGATTTGCTTTCGTGGTGGAATCCTCTTTTATCAGGTAAGTGTTTGAGACCGTCAATCAAATATGGCCTTTATACTGGTTAACGTAAGACTACATTAAGTCGTATTGCAAATTATTTCAGAATGTCTTCTGTTTAATGTAGCAGATGTAAGGTTGGTGCATTTCAGTAGGTTTTACTTTTAATCATTTTTTGCTTTGTGTTCCAGCTGACGGATAAAGGAATGGGGCTGAGCACATGGTGTGTCCGTCTGCTGGAGATTTGAGGTCTTGATTCTGGTGACAGATTTGTATAAGTTAAATGTCAGTTTGTGTTCGAAATTGAATCCTGCCATAGCTCTGTGCGTTTTGTTTTATGTAACGTTTAGTCAATAAAGTATTTTCTAAACTCTTGCTTGCAAGTTCAAGTCGTTTTTTTTTCCCGTAGTGTATAATTGTTTATCATGTATGCACTTAAACACATTGACTTTGATTAATTTAGGAAAATTCAAACGTTTCAGTCTGTAATTGCAGTGAAGTCCTCCATTCTTGGCATGCTCGTGGTTGTTTTGTACTCTTGTGTGTATGTTATGGAGGAATATTAGTACCAGTGAAATGTCTTCGGTACCAGTATGTTCCCGTCAACTGGTTCTATCCTCAGTCGCTGGGACACAATTAAACTGTTTAGATATCAATGCAACTGCATGCATATCGTTTTTCTTTAGTGGGATTTTTGTCATTTTGTGTTCGAAATTGACTCCTGACATTACGGTGTATGTTCAGTTTTGTGTTTTGTTACGTTTCGTCAATAAAGTATTTTCTGAAGTCTGGCTTACAAGTTCATCTCATTCTTTTGATTTTATTCTGACGTTATTACTGATGGGAAGTGAGTTCTATATTTAATTTTGGGGGAAAATGCATGAATTTATGAACGCTTTAGCCAGTATTTTATTGGGTTTAGTGAATGTAAAACCATATATTCGTCGTTTTAAGAATATATTCGAGCAGATTTTGTAGAAGCCCATTTAAGGTGTATTAAACCGATAAACTGGTATAACTATAATTCAAGGTTTTGGGCTTTTATCCAGTGTCAGATAAACAATGTTGGACTTTTTTACTAGGGTATTCGTAAAAAACAATCCTACATGTTGAAAAGCTCTGCGCTACTGTAATAAAAACAAAGCAGGATTTTGCTCGCAGAATTTAACGCATAATCAAACTCGTGACGTCATCATATCGCGCACTCCGTCAAAACCTGCTCCAAAAGTAAAAAATCAAATATAAAAGTCTGGTCCACAGGTCAAGCAGAGATACTATAGAAGGGAGAGAGAACGGTAGAAGTCTGTAACTTGCAATTAGCGATTATCCATCTATTAAAAAAAACTAGCCTATAACGGCATATAAAAATTTACATAAACCATTATTAAGCCGCTAAAGACGATAAAACGGATGCCAAGAATAATAGAAAATATTCAACAACAAAAAAAACAAATATATATAGTAGGGCTCTATACATTCATTTCCAATAAATCTAATTATTATTTTAACTAGTTTCAGAGCCTTTTCAGATTTCATATATTCTACGGATGGAAAGAAGTTATAAACAAATCTAAAATAGAAAAAATATATCGTCTTCATAAATTTTATTTTTAAAAATAACATTTTCTCATAGAATCAAGACTATATTAATAAAAATCATTCATTTTATAATCCAATTCAGTTGTTTAGTCTGTTGTTACCGACCACCATATATGGAAGGTCATATACTGTTTCCGGGTCAAACGCTCAATAAGATGCTATGGGCAAACAACAGAAAATGCTTAAATTCGCTTATGGAGAGCTGTAAATCTATCAGAAAACCACGATCCTAACCTATAGCTTCGTAAGGAAATACCACATGGCCAGTCAACGATTCGTTTTTCACATTTTATTGAAATATTGATGTCGGTAATTCCGTGAGTCTGGAGACTGTAGTGTATACTGTGAGTTAATAAAGCCTGCGCTTAGATACGGGATGTGAGGATCAGTTCTCATTAACAGCTGTTTAAACTGTAGCCCCGCCTGACATGAGTAGATTCTTGGACCCGGAAACGGTTTTCCTCACGTCACCACTTAACAACCGAATAGTAATCTGATTGTGCTGGGCAGTGGAGGCTAGTGGCTTTGAGTCAAATCAGCCTCACCTGTGTGTGTGTCACGTTCTTAAACAACACACCTGGAAACTACATAAACCATCTGATCTATGAAGAACGCTGACAAGTTTATTTCGGTGTCAATGAACATTCATCAAAATCAATTAAACGCTGATTTATTATGCGATGCTCATGGCATAAACTCATAAACGTTATCGCAGAGACTTTCCACAACCATATGGGGGCATGAAGCGAAACGTGATTGTTCGCCTGAGCTGTCATTCAAAATGGCCGCTTGGGCGGGTCTTAAACTTAAAGCGGACAGTAGCCTGTGAATCTGCTGCATGCCTTTAATAATAGCAAATGCATAAATAATGTTTTCACAAGTGGTTGTTTTAAAGAAGTATCCTATTGGTGAATTCAAGTAGTATTTTTAACTTTTTCGGTAAAGAAACTCACAAATTATATCGCAATTTTTTTATAAAGCCGCGGCAAAATTAAGAGATTCTGGCCGCAGAAAATCACCAAAAATCTCCGCAAAATCCTTTTGGTACTGAGTATTATACTATTCTGTTGTTTTGACCATAGTAAATTGATGAACTGTGGGAAACTTTATATTCACTATACTTTTGTTCAAAAACATAAATTTTACTACAGTAAATTGGAGTGCTCATAATACACGTGAAGGCATTTTCAAAATAAATATATGTACTAGCCTATGTCTATATGCATTATGTTATTTTTTACTACCAAGACAAGCTCTTTGCTTTACCGAAGATGAAAATCCTTCAATGGGCTTTCAAATATCAGTGTTTAACCACTTTTTTATAGAGTGTTTGTATTGAAAGGACGAACAGAGAGACGTCACAAAAAATCTTCAGAGGATCAGACACTGTTTTCTGTTTTCTCATTGAAATTTAATTCTTATTAGATACATTTCAATTTAATTGTTAATAGTGTTAGGCATACACACATGAATGTGAAATATTATGACGTCATAAGCAATTGAGTTGTTTATCACATCATTTTCTGTTGAAGACGTCACAAACAGTCTGCTCTCATGCTTTATGATGCACCTACATTTTAAAATATCAAGTGGAATTAAAAAAGTATAGGTAATAACATTTTTTTAATAAATAATACAGTTATAGAGGTACCCTTTAAAATGTTACACAGGATTGATCATGTTAAGGCATTATTTGAACGATTTAAATTACATCTGGAGAATTCTTGCAACTTTTGTGGTGTTACAAAGGAATCAGTGAGACAATTTTTCTTTAATTGTATATTTTCAAAAATGTTTTGCTTGACGTCTCAAAGTTGTAAATAATCTAGAACGAAAATTAAATTCAAATTGAACTTTATGATATCATCTCTAGATACCATTGATTCTAAAAGTACAATATCTATAGAAAGTACAAAATAACTTTTTTAGTTTACCTTGTAAATATAACATTCACGTAAAAAAATGGACAAAAGCTTAGTCATATTTGTAATTGAAATTAAACAATATGGACATACTTTATATAAAAAAACAAAAGAGGAAAAAAGACTTTTCAAGCAATGTTGTTTTAATGTACTTATTGTTTTACCCCTTACGTAAATTGTTATTCTTTTCACATTTATACCACAAGTTATAGTTTATGTAATTGTTCCTTTTTTAGTTGTGAGTTGTATATGTTTGCACAAAATTTACTTTTATATTATAAAAAACCTGGTTTGATGAGGTCATTTTATGGCAAACTCAATCTCAATGAGTATGAAAATGGTGAGTTATGAAGGAAGACTTATGATACCATTAGCTGTGTGATTATTTTTCTTGATTTTGAGATGTAAAAACGCGATTTTTAAATATTACAGGAAATAACTCCCCAACGTTAAAAAAACTGAGATTTGTAGTCAAATTTAAATTGTATCTAGCCTAGACAAGACTTTTCACTTGATCTAGGACTGCTCTGATGTTGAATAATGCCCTGGTGGTCGGGTGGGTGCCGTTCACACCAGGGTCTCAACGATAGTTTGATTGGTACTGTGAGCTGCTGGGGAAAAGTGCAGTCCCAAATTTGTTAACATAATTTTTAACATTTGAAACATATTTTCAATAACCTAATGGGGAACACTTGTGCCAAAATTCTAAATCTTTTTTTATTATTACATGTTTGTGGAGATCAAACAGGGTCATACATGACTTAAGCAGCTGCACTGACATAAACAAAGACACCAAACAATGGGAAGAGAGCTGCAGTAGTGAATATTCATGTAAAATTCTACTAAATCATAATTTTCAAACGTTTAATAAAAACATTGTACTCCACCATTGGAATAAAAACTAAACCATGTAGCTTTGTCAAACATTTTGATGTCAATAGCAAATAACATGGTGTGTAGCAGAATACACAAATACTATGTATTTATTGTCATTTTATCTTAACCAAAATATAATTTGCATTTTTTGTTAGCCCATGAACAGCATTTCCTATTGCATAGCCTATACTATACTATAACTATAATAAATTGTAGTATGGAAATGTGTGACCCTGTCTGTGAAAACCAGACTAAAGTTTTCATTACAATGAGATTAAGAGCATCAAAATATGATTTCAATCATTAATTTTACTATGATTTCAATTTTTTACATGGCTATATTCAGTAAAGTTATCATTGTTACAGAATTATCTTATTGAAAATATCCAGAATCATATGCAGAAAACAGGAAATAAAAAGTAATCAACTGTAGCTTTACTACATTAATGTTTAAAATACTATCTAGAAATTTTACTTCACTTTACTATAGTAAACATTACAGTTTTTTAACATTTGAGACTGCACATATTTCAAATGAAATCCATATTATTTTTACTACCAAGACAAAAAAAGAATATGGGGATTTTAAGCGGCAGGTATGTATTTGGTGGGCCTCACCCCTCTGAGGTTTGGAAAGCTTTCGTTTAAACTTTATTTTGCATCCATCCACCACGCTTTTTACTGCAGCGTCTAAAATGTTTCTATTGTCCAGAATATAAAAACATTTTACACAAGAGTTCGTACATTATACAAATGAGATGTCATAAATTCGACTTGGTTGATAAAAATGTATGTTTACACTTCTTAAAAGTAAAGACGATTATAAGGTTCTTCACAGCGATGCTTTAAATCTCTTTATACTTTTTATAATCTGAAGAAAGATTCTGCATATGTTAAAGGTTCTTTGTGGAACCAAAAGCTTCTTCAATATAAAAATCAAAGAACCTTTTCAAGAGTAAGAGTTCATGTGTCAAATTTGTTTTGTAAAAATAAAATGTTTTTTGTTACAGTGTATAATATAACAGTGGTGGCAAAACAAATTATACGTCTATATTTCAGGATTATTATTAAAACAAACAAGGTAACTAACAAACATGAAACGTCGGTCTGCGTAATCCGGTGACAAAACAAAAATCATAGGATTAAAATAAAATAGGCAATAAAATAACCTAAAATCATGATAGAAAAGTTTGATACTGGTGCGTGGGAATAACATGTGACATTCGTTCCCTGGACACCTTGAGGTTTATTATGTAAAAAAGTCGCACTTCTCAGGTTTAAAGGATGGAAATGCGCGTGCTGCATAAGGTAACACTTGAAGGACTCAATTGTGAGCGCACGTGTTAAACCTGTTTATAGTTCGGCCTTTTGTCTCATCATTAGCATTTCTTTGATGTCCAAGAGTCAATATCAAGGTATCTACTGTATTGGCATGATTGCGTGTTCTTACAATTTACCCAAAGCATTAAACAAGTGACGAAAAAGAATAAAAAGTCTTTCGTGAGTATTTCTTACGCTGTTTAAATAGAAAAACCCAATTTCTGAGAAGAATAAAAGTTTGCTTCATTACTGTCCACATATTACAGTTTTGCGACAAAAAAAACAAAGGAGCTTGTTGCTTTTTATTTTTACTGTTCTCCTGCAGATTATAAATATGTATAATGTCTAAATGTTTAATTCACGACATAAATTGCTTTTGCGCGACATTTAAAAATTGGCTTAAGATCATAGTTAGAAGTCCCCATGTTTAGTTAAAGTATCATCTTTGGTTAGGCGGATGTTTCCAAGGTGCCAGGGCACGTGGCGCCGTTTCAAACGACTTATTTATTAACACGAAGAGACAAACTAGAAGAGGAAGCCAAAGGTGTGAAAACAGAAGTCGCATGGAAGCGTGCCGCCTCAAAGACTCCTCACACCTGCGCGACGCGTTTGGCAGCGCACGTTTCAAAGGCTTTCATGATCAGAGACTATTGTAAATATCTGGCGCGTGCGGCAAACTTTGTGAAATGCCCTTAATGCCCAAACGCGCATGACATGCTTTGCCTTTTAAATTGTCATCAATATAAATACTATTAATGGAGTAGAGTTAAACTCTAAAATATCTAATATTAAAAAACTCACACAAAGGCATGGTTAATTTTTTAACCTTTTAATGATGGAATGTACTTGGTTCAGTCCCCGCAATATACAACTATATATTTCAGCATAAAAGGGAATGTCAGGAATAAATTAATGTGCAAAATAGATAAATACATCTGTTATGCATTACAGATCATACACCCAGTATACAGATCATGCAAAAAAAAAAAAAACATCTGTGTAAAAATATATTGCCATCACTTATCATACATATGTACACATTTTACACTTTCAATATGATGTCACATCATAAACTCATTTTAGAAATAAACATGTCTGTCCACATCCAATATTACAGATGAGATTATTACACAAGCCCCAGTATTTTGAGTCCATGTCTCTATATATTTCTTTGAAAGACTTTCAAGGCCAAGGTCTCCACATCGGTTGAATGACAGGGGGTTGGAGTTGAGATGTCGGCCTGGCTGCTGAATGTGTGTTTTCATGACACTGAAGCATATTGGGCTCGGTGCTTCTGTGAGGAAACCTGTTGTGGTGCAACACAATGTTCCTGAAAGCAGCAGAGAGTCCTTGTTTGCAGACGGGTGTCTGCAGCCGATGATGCTGCTGTGCATGTGACTCTGGAACCTTCATTCTGGAGGAGTTCTGGAGTTTGACAGGCAGTCTAATGTGGGCCGGCACACAGGGCTGCTTCAGCCGTTGGCACAGTGTGGCTGTGACCGAACCCTGGAACCCACGAGCCTCACCTTCATCGGACAGAAAACCAGCAGCTTTTTCAAGACACGTAGAGAAGCCGTCCATAAACTTACACTTTTCTTTTTCTTCTTCATCCTTCGCATTCTTAGCAACTGAGTTTTGCAAAAAGAGGACGGTGTATTCCAGGATCTCTGCCTTCTCTTTTCTTCTTTGATTGGGGTTCTGCAAAGAAAGAAAAAGGAGAATTCAGATCAAGCTCCAAACATATTCAGACACTGCAGAGAGCATGAAGAGATATTTAGAGAACCTTCTTCCAAATGACATTAAATGTGTGAGGTAAAGAAAGGATTTGTTGCTTACAGTGTGCTCAGGTCCTTGCAGAAGCAAAGCTCTCAGGTTCTCCAGACTCCGATTCATTCTCTCTCTCCTTCGTCTTTCTACCTGTGGCTTTAACAGCTGTGGATAATGGAAAAGTAACGTCAGTGGACAATACTAACATTTTAAAGCATGCAAGAAGTCAGTATTTGTCATTAAGATTTATAAACAGGAATGTATGATTACCTTTCTGTCCATTTTGATGTGTTCAGTCTCTCCGAGGATTTTCATTCCGCATGTACTCCAAAGAATAATGTTTCTCAGAAATTATACAATCCAATAAAATCCACGTGTTGTTTCGAGTCAAGTATGCTGGGACAGATCTCTTTTTGCAGTGTGCAGACAATCGTGAGATGCAAGTCTGAGGTAGACCACGGGTATTTATGTGCTTTCGGGCACTGACGTCACAAGCCTCGCCCATTGTTTACCACAGGCCCTAAAGTCCCATGCCCAGTGTTGCTATATAAAAACAAAACAGTGAAAAGATATTTGTCACGATAATATTACATTATAATAGTCAATGAATGTAGGAGAGTTAAATGCGTTATATGAGGTAGAACTATAAATTAAGTATACTGTATAGCCTACTATAGCATGACATTTGTTATGTTAACAAATGTTAAACATAGTAGAAATAATAGCTACGACTATTTTGTAAGACGCGTTAGATCTGTATTTAGTTCATATTATAAACCTCGAATTGGTTGAAGACATTCAAGCAACCTCAGATCAAAAGGTTTGAGGGCACACGCGTTGACACCTCGACTTCCGTGGGCACGTGTGCATGAGAAAAGTGAGACATTGTGCATATCAAAAGCCCACGCACGCGTCGCTGCATGGTGAGACCGACCACATTATGATAATAACAATGCTTTTTTTCCTGCATGGCAGTGTTTTATTATATATCTTTTTTCCAGCATTTATATGAATATTAATTGTGAGGTCACAAGTGTGCGTTGCAGCATTTCACCATAATCACAGGATTAATCAATTTTCATAAAATAAATGTTGCTTTTATAGTTGCAATGACTTATAATTGTATAAGAAATATAAAGTTCTAGCTCGTCGAAAATAACTGACATCACACTTTATTGCGCGTAAAAAACGGAATATAAATCAGTCAGTTTCCTTGTGACATTTGCTTGTTTTAGTCAAAAGGCGCTGAGAGACATTTGGGTAAAATAAAGGGTGTTGTTAACCATCGGGGGGAAGGAAAGGTGTTGACACCTCACTGCCATTCGGCTGGGCGCGTGGCAATCTTGCTGGTGTGAATGATGGTCGCGCGTGCGGACTATAGTCGCCGTGTGCGCATATGAATGCGCGGCCATCTCACTATATGAAAGAGGTCATTTCAGACAAGACAATAAGCTAATGTTAAGCCTTTTCCATGAACTGCAAAGTACTAGTCTTTTTAGGAGAAAAATGGAACTAAGAGTACTACAGGAAGTTATTCAGAGTGACTAAAATTATTACAATGTGTTACCACGTGCCTAGCCTGGATACATTCCCGGCTTAATTTTATATGATTATCCATATATATGTTGTAAATGTAAATCTTAAAGAAGCACGAAAAGATTGACCCCTTAACCATTTGGTGCAATAAAATCAGCTGCTTTATTAGACCAAGCCTATAATAACCAATAACAAGTCATGTTCAATAAAGCCTTTGTCAATCTTTCCAAAGTTCTGTCAAGATAAGAGAGAGATTTTATTCTTTTGAAAAACAAATTCTGATCATTGCCAAATCGCATGGCAATGAAGCGCAGGCAATTGAAAGGCAACACAAAACAGTTTCAGGAACGAAATTAAGGTACTCCATGACATCGTGACCTCTTGGATCACAGTTATAAATAATCACTCGTACCACCAAAGTGATAAAAATAGTGGCTATACGTGAAGGCAGGCGGCATTTTCCCATACACTCACGTGTTTATTGGAGAGGAGCGTGGGAACGGCCTGTGCGCTCTGGATTATGTACAAATTCTGACAGGTAATAAAATGAGCAAAGGTGTTTCCCCTTATGAGGTGTAAGCGCACAGTGTTACTAGGAGAGCGAGCTTAATAACTGGTTCCCATCGTAACACTCTTGAGTGTACCTGCATATATTGCTAAAGGTAAAAATATTTACATATTTAGACGCGTCAGCTGTGTGACATTCCAGAAAGATTGTGGCTGTAGGTTATTCTCTATTCAGTTAAACAATCATGTGGGCATTTTGTAAAAGTATTTGGTCATGGTTTTCTTATTTTTCCCCTTAAAAATGTGTTTAAAAGACAGTACAGCCAAGCGATGACTCGGAGTTGAAGGCAGTCATCGGCGTATTTATTTTAAAATGTGGTCTTACTTAGATGGCCAATGAAATGATTTATTTCTCCTTTTTTGTTTAATATGTATTCTAATAGCTGTGCGCACTGCAAACAGGAACATTATGCTAACATTACCAGACAGACTTGTCTCACCTGACACATTCTTATTCAAATGCGAGCACATCATCTGACACTTCAGTAGTCCTACGCGTGCCATTTGCTTTCATCTCAAAGTCTTTCGTGTGCAAATCAAGTAAGCGTCTTTGAGGGAAACCTGAAAGAGAAAAAAAACAGAAAGAACAAACTTTCGTCCATGGATCCTTTAACTTATTTCGAAGAAATTGCGTACTCATAATTTACTTTGGATAAAATAATAACCCGATGGACGACTGTCTATAATGACCAATCACAAATACCACCCAAGTGATAAAAATGGAGACTATATGTGAACGCATGCATGCAGTGTTCTGTGCACACTAGTGTTAACTTGGAAGTGTCGTGGGAACCTTCTCTACCTTGTTGATAATGTACAAAATTTGACAGGTAATAAAAAATCTGAGGTGTCTAGACGGTCCGTGATGCTGAGAGAGTGTGGTTAAATACTGGTTCCCATCATAGCACTTCTGAAAGTACCTGTTGGTAAGGCTATAGCCGAACTTTTAAAGGATGTTAAAATATGGTCATGGGATATACCCAAAAAAGTCCAACATTTAAAAGCCATGTCCCAACGCGCAAAACTCTTGGAAATAAATTGCATGGCATTTCGTTGCAAACACAGTTTCACAGACCAGTCACAAGTGTGAACAGTCTTGGTGTTATTCTGGTGTTTCTCATTTAACTTCATTCCCTGAGAAAGACGAATGTTTGACGTCTTATTTAAAGCACTATACAGAAAAAATCATTTTTTTATACAACGCATTAAGTTTATTTGGCAATTATTTTCCTCACTACAATCCAATAAGGGGAGTACAATGACTCAACACACGTTTGTTCAGACTGGAACATTTGACACTGGTTCAGCCACACGTTCGGTGTTAACAAGATGTGTCAAATGGGCCATTATAAGAATAGAACCATGCAGAGAAGGATGTGTGTTTCATCACTTTTCAGCCAACTAGTTAAAGTTTCCCACGGGAATTGTAGTAGACCCCCTCAGTTACCCGTGCCTCCCAGGGCAGTTCATATATAGTTATTATTTACTCACTAATAACGACAAAATATATTTTGTTTTTAGTCTAGTATAGGCTACAGCCTTGAATAAGCTTTTTCAAATGAAAATTGTTTACACACTGTATCACAATACTGGATTTACAGGAATGCGCATGCTCAGAAGTTTTTATTCTTAATATAGTGTGTTGTTGAAAATGTTTCACTTATATTGTTACTGTTAATAATCAGCTTATTTAACGATTTATTTTCTATTATTTTTTATTGTAATTTAACCAATTAATTCATTCTATTTATTAACCGCAAAAGCTAATGCTGGCACGGACCATTTTAATATTGGAATCAATAAAATTGAAAAATATGGCGCATCTGTCTAATAAATCCAAACCTATCACGTGACATGAGAATGTGGAAAATAGTTGTTATAATCGTGTACAGTACAATGCCTTTCCATTTATCATAATGCCCGACTTTCACAAGTGGCCTTTAGAGATGGTCTAAAATTACGTTAGTTTGTACCGAGACAATTAATTTTTTTTAGTTCTAAAAATGTTACATTTTACGTTTAACGTTCTCGTTTAATTTTCAAACGAGAAAATGTTCTTTCCATTTTTCACCTGCCACATTGTGGGTTTTATTTACATATTATTTGAATTAATGTTAGGTTATTGAGTAAACAGGTGTACTATAAAACAAGGATACACCCTCATACTGTGAAGCTCCATCTGTAAAACTATCATTTTAAGATGATAAATAATCCTATTTGGATTATAATTCTATTTTTAATCAATATACGCAGTGGGTCTTTTTATTTACCCAGCAGTAACTGCACAGGCACACGCGACACGTGCTCACACTTTGCTCTGAAGAATGTTAAGCGTGTCTGTTTCACACCTGTGCGTAACAGGCGCTCAAGTGCCACAGTTCTCCACGTGCCCTTTTGTCCAGCACTGGTCCAGCAGGTAAAGATTTAAAGTTGTTGAAATGCAAATTTGTGGAGCAACGTGTTATGGCTTCAATCATAAGGTAAAAATTATTGTGAATTACCCAAACACTTGTTCTCTAGTACGGAACTTAAAAAGGATGGTTCCGATTTATATTCCGCTAGTAAAATCACAAAAACTTTAGTTTTATTATTTTAGATGATTTAGATGTGTAAAAAAACGACATATTATGTTTTAGGTAGGCGTGTGTTATCCCACTGCTAATTAATATGTATGCATGTGGCAGATACTCCAGATAGGCCCATTTCCCTCAGTAGTCTGCATTTCCTGGGTTCGAAACAACAATCTTTGCGCTGAAACGGATTGCTTTACATAGTCCCGTCGTGCACCTCATTGTGACCCACATTTTTTTAAAGTTTATTATACGACAAAAGCATGTAGGCTATACTTTTATACATTCCTCTCAATTCAATCTCTGAGGTGAAGACCTTGACTCCCCCTCCCCGCCACCTTTTGTCCACGACAGACCTCGCGCTCAACGTTCACTGTTAAACAGACGTGTTAAAAGCATCATAATACTAATGGAATTATGAGCGTGTCATCACTCTGCTCCAGCTAACATTAAGCTTTCCCACGGGATTTTTCCTATGTGCCAGGGTGCCCATGCAGGGGTCAAAAAGTGAAGCAACACATGGCCAGCGGTAACAGCATATCGACACACTTCATAACATTATATCAAAACTTTTTAAATCATGTTTTTTATTGACGACGTCAAATCAGATTGTGCTTATTTGCTATATAGGCACAAACCAATATGAAGGCCTACTCACACCTGGGATAGACCTGGCCCATTAGACATCGGAGGGCATATAGGCTGTTCAAACTGCGGAAACTGAAATAGAATTCCAGACGATATTTTGCATTTGGTGTGTATTCGATCGATCTTTCTGCACTATCTGACTGTTGGTTGCAGGTGCGAAAGCAATGCGCGAAAACTGAGCATCTAATGCAATTCCAAAGTATTCCAGTCTTGCGCTGCTGGTGTCAGTGTGTTCGTTTTTACACATCTGCAGTTCGACAATATTCTGTTCCCACGAGAAAATCTGAACTCTGACTTGGGTTCTCCTTGATTTTGGTTTTAGGAGGTTCAAAACGTATTAAATGCCCAAACAACAATCCTAAACCAATAGCATCCTCTCATTTGGACATTATACAATTTCAATGTAAAGTGTTATCGACAATTCGAAATAAATTATGAAATAATATGTAGCATTGTATAATGTGTAGTAAAGTAAATTATACACATTGAATGCCTGTGCTCGGAGGTCGTGAACTTTGAACAGGAGGCGCGTGTTACATGCCTCTGTATTGACTTATTGGCGCAATAAAGAGTACAAACCAGTCCATAAAGTCATAAGCGTTCTATTGCCATATTATTTGTTATTCAATTCAATTACTTAAAATAGTTCACTTTTAAAATAAGGACTTGAGGACATTTAAGAACAATGTTATTTTGCAATTTTCCGCTGCTGTACATGCAATTGCATGTTGGAAAGGCTATATGGTCCCTCGTAAGCCGTGGAAACGGTATTTTATTAAGCATAATCGATTTATAGTTGCTTATCTTTGAATATATTAAGAGGTTAATAGACCAGAGCAGAGAGCCATAAGGAGAATACGACCATAAGGTTGGACACGTCATTGACACCTCGTCACCAATGACAGGCCGACATCTCCAATATAAGCACGCGCGTGTGTGATGATCCTCACTAGTAGAAAAAAAAACTCAAGCAAGGAAGAGCAACTGGAATATACTTTTGTTCAAAGACTTTTTACGCGTTCTTTTAAAGCGCTCTGCGTCGGTGCTGCGATGGTTACTCCAAAAATGGCAAGCCGTCGAGGAACCAAAAGAGTGAGTAGATAAATATCTGAATATAATAGACATTCGTAATACTTATATTTTAAATAAATGCTTAGCATTATAAGAACTATACAAATATATGACGTTCTCCATCTAGATCTTGAAGCCTGTTATAGAGAAGAAACGGAGAGACAGAATTAACCAGCGTTTAGATGAGCTGAGAACACTTCTCCTGGATAACACACTGGACTCGGTAAGATGCGAAACGCAAACTTTTTTATGCAAAACTTTCTTAGATAAAAGCGCATTGTGAATTTTAAACGAACGACAAAAACGTAACAGAAATGTTTCAGCGTGTGCATTGTACGTTCACTTTTACAGCGACTTCAAAACCCCAAACTGGAGAAAGCTGAGATTCTAGAGTTAACAGTCGAATACATCAAGAAAAAAGCGCAGAAGCCAAGACAAAGTCAGGGTAAGTTTTCTGTCGGAATTTATAAGACTAAAGACAAATAAAAAGCTTTGTGACTTTACATGTAATATCAAAATACAAATGTTCAATATTGGTGTCCAACTTTAAAAGCTGAGCGATTTTATTTTGTTAAAAAAATGTCTTAAAAGAAGATTCTAATGTATTTTTTGTTTCTGTCTTTCTCTCCCCCTTCTCTACTTTTGATCATTTTAACACGAAATGTACCTCATTCTCAATAACATTTGACTACTTTTAACAATCTCTCTATTTGCCTCAATTACTCTCATTCCCCTCTCAACTTTTCTTGACAAAACCCTCACTTTTTTGGTAATAACGACAAACGACCATAATTATTTATGGTAAAACATTGCACGTCTCCTTCTGTCTCACTCCAACACTTGTAACCCCCTTATTCTTATTCTTATTCTTTATACTTCTTCATTCCCCTCCTCTGTCTTCACCCCGATTCCTCATCTCAGGAGATAGTATTAAGAACTCAGACCCACAGGACACATACGCTCCTGCTTTACCCTCTGGAAGACCACATGTACCCTTCTCCTCAGTCCAGGAGCCCGTCAACGCACAGATGCCCTCCAATCCCCTCTACAGAGCCGGTTTTAGGGAGTGCGTCTCGCGACTTTCTAACTTCATCGACTGTGTGGAGCCTTCTCAGCGAGACAACTTCATCCAGGGCTTGTGCCACCACCTCGACTCCTACAGCAAAGCTGCCCACCCTCCCTGGATCCCGAGCCCAGAGCTGACGTGCAGGGCTGACGTCCAGGCGATGGGACCCATGAGAGGAAACACGGAGGCATTTTCATACCCAAACAGTTTGTATCCCAATTCCTTTATGCTTCACCATCCTCACCCAGCTGGACCCATGACCCACCCTTACCTCTCGCCTCCGTACTCCATCTCCCCGCCACCGTCGCCTTGTTACTCAAGCAGTACTCCACCCTTCTCCAGTTCACCCACGTATCTCCCCGTACCCTGCCACTTTGTATTTCCTCCCACCATCTCCCCGCTTTCCACTGACTCTTCGTCATCAGCATCATCGTCCTCTTTTAGCATCTCGCCTCCTGGTCTGCCTGTAGTCCCAGGACCTCATCTTCAGGTTTCCCCCTCTCCAGTGCGGCCCCCAGGCCCAGCACCACCCTGCCAACTCCGGACTCTGAGGCGAGCTCTTTTCCAAAACCAGATGCAGTGTGTATGGAGGCCATGGTAAAATACAGAGAAACCATCACTCAGTTCCTTGTGACAGAAGCTGGACTTCTTTGCATTCCTGTAGATCTGGCATAAGGTGGGAAAGAAATATTTAAGGCCTATGCTTAACATACAGAACGTCCGACTTGGTTGTTTAATGTTGTTGTCTGCAATCTCTGTAGTAATTCAATTCCCACTGTCACATTCCTTTTGTGTTATTCTCTGCATTCTATTTTCCTGTCTGAAGTGCTTTACCGTACACAAATGATGTAAATATATTTATTTTTACCTTTTGTAAATTGTAAATTAATTGTACATTTATCACTTAATAAAGCTCTATAATTTTGTTATTTTAAAATGGTATTGAATTTATTTATAAAAAGTTTGAACCACTGCAAACTGAATTTCTGCATGATGTTAGTTCACAAATAGCACTTTACACAATATAGATTGCTTTAAATCAGCTTCAAAGTTATTAAACAGAAAAATGATGCATTCTAATAAATCTAAAAGGCCTAGATTTTAATAATAATTCTCAGCCAGGCGACCAGGGTCCACTACTAGGGGGCCTCAAGATCATAAAATGATATAAGATCAGACAAAAAGCATAAAAATATGCAAAGACAGCTAATATCAAGATACATCTTCTCGAGATGTTCATACAACTCAGGAGAGTTCTACGTATAGCCGCCAGAGGGCGCTGCTACGTCCTTCATTATTGATCTCCAAGTAATAATGTTAATGGTAAACGCAACAGTTTTAGTTCATTACAATGTTTGTATTTAATAGAGCCTTCATCCCAACGCGAAGACGAGGACTTACTCTGTTTGAATTGTTTTAAGCCAATGACACTTGAATTTCGAAATTTGAGTCTATATCATTTAATGGGTTAGGCTTTCCTGCATTCCTGTAGCTCAGTGGTAAGAGCCTTGCGGTTGTGGGTTCGAGCCCAGGGGATTGCATGTACCTAAGTATAAATGTATTGGTTACTGCAATGTAAGTCGCTTTGGATAAATGCATAAATGTAAATGCAAATGTAATGAGTAGCCTATATAATGTGTAGACGGATAGTTTGATAATTATCAGACTTTATGTTATTTTATCAGACAGAATTATCAGAAATGTTACAGCGTTTGCCAACTATCCTGTAAATAGCTATAAAAACAGCGCTGAAACAAGAGAAATTACATTTTGATAAATGGAAGATAAAATTTAAAGTGACACTTAAAAATAAAATATATATATAATCCCCTGACTTTCAATGTGTGGAAGGACCTTTTAAAATTCCATGACACGTGGGAACCCTGTCTAAAGGTTCCAAGCTGTATAAAAAGAAATGTTTTCAAAAATAAGTCAAAAAAAGTTTGGATCTTACGTAAGTGCTGGAGACAAATGAATGTTAAGGCACGTGCAGGGTGTGGGGGCTTTGGGGGATTGAGCCCTGGTCCTTACTCTTCCTCGAGAGAAGTCCCCCTTTTCTGGGGAGTATTTTTTATAAATGAATATATACCTGTGCGCGTGTTTGTTTCTGTTTGCGCACAGCTTTCCCTGTCAAACAACTAGAAAATATCAGATCAGGTCGAGAAATAGTTCATACGCCTTTCTCCCATCCGCGTATCCACGCAGGCGCGCAACCGCGCATAGCGCACACGCGTACCACAGCTGTAGCTGTGTTCACCCCTTATCTCCTATATGGTGCATTATATCAGGTGTCTGACATGTGTTTGATACATCAGGCAGTAGCCTTTATCTTGGTGTGGATGTGAATGACGAACAGACTACACGTGCATCGAATTCACAACTAATTATCCAAAAGACAAAACGGAAATATTGTTTTGCTAACATCCATCACTAATGAGCCAATGAGTTAGCTAAAGTTAAGTTGAGGCAGTATATCATTCATTGGCATACATGCTAACTTAATGGAGAAACGACATCTGAATACAATAAGATAAATAACTTCCTCAGAATCGCGTCATTGATCTGCAAAACAGGCGTTAAATAATTAAAATTTTCTAACTTGCATATATTTGTGTGGCTAGGAGATGCATAGGCTAAACAAAATAAGTAAAGCATATCTCCAATTATTAGTGACTTACATTAAGAGTCTTTTCCCTTTAAATGTTTTGTTTAAATATACAAACAGGTTTATATGCAGCCTGTTTTGGTTCATTTTGAAGAAATCTACAGAACCAACAAGGTTAGATGACAGTACAGTAGGGCTTAAAACAAACACCTGAATGTGCTTTTTTGGAAATTTCCTTTCCATTAGAACAGAAGAAGAGATGAAAGCAAAATAGGCCAATATCTCAAAATTGAACTGTACATTAGGATAAGTGTCCTGCCTTTAACAATAACTTGATCATTTTGATGTCAGACTCCATCAAATAACTATCAATTTTATATGTTGTGTATGCTGATAGATCTAAACAGGCCTCCCTCAAATGTGAATCAAAGTTCTTGTCGCCATCAGTGTGTGTGTGTGTGTGGTACAGTAAGTGTAATTAAAACAACAACAATAATAATATCAATAATAAAATAATTAATTAAGCTCCTGTATTTTTTTATTTCGCCAATCAATTTTGCAAGTTTTTGTCCTGTAAAATAACAAGTTAGCACCAACTGCCTTTGTCAGTATAGTGTGAAGGTCATTGTTGGTGTCCCAATAACAACCAAATAATTAAGACTCTTTATTGGTTTGTGCAAAATAAACAAATTATTAGTGAAAATATGTCCTTTTCCGTTGTGTAGTCATTCATTCTAAATATAATTGGACATTTAGCAAATAAAACATACACATTGTGGCTTAGCTTCTTTTGTTATTGCCCTTCTTGCGATAAAATTAGTGAATTCTAAAGAGGACCATGGTCTCTGTGTGAACTGATTATTTTGTAGACATTGTTGAGAAATGAAAAAACATGAAACAATTGGGTGAGTGTTAGGGATTCATAAAAATAGTTGTTTTAATATAACTAACATTTTGTTTAGAATTTTTTTTACCTTTTTTCAATTTGAGCCATTGTCCCTCAACATGTCTGCGCACGTCCCTGTGTTACAGTACAATCCATGTAGTCTATTTGTTAATAAACAGCGATATAATGTAATAATACGAAATTTGTAAGTTTATAAGACAAAGAAGTCTGGTTTTAAATTAAGGAATGGATGACTCTTGCCATCAATAATAATATGAGGTATGCAGAATACATCAGTTGGTAGAGCTCAATTTATGAGCAAAGATGAACTGCCCTCTGCTGGACAAAGAGATTATACATGGATGTTTTAATTTTTCCCGTCGATTTTTTAAATGTCGCAGTAATATGATTCATTTTGATGTATCGTGTTATTTATCTAACAGTGACATGTGTTATTAGTGTTACTTCTCAAGAACGTTCACATTCGTCTTTCATCAAACGCAGTCGTGGTTAATGTTCGAAGATTTGTAGACTGCGCAAGCCAGTTGTAGTCAAAATTAACCTACGACATACTTAAACTACAAGTACCAGCGGACGAAACATGCGGGGGTAGGAACTGGCAGCTTCGGTTGTCAATAAAAAAACAAACAGAAGCAATCTGAAAATAATGCAACAAATACAAGACGACTCATTAGTTATCCTACGGGGGAGGCAGATTGTATAACTCTTTCTGTTCATCATGCGTCGAAAAACACATTTATTAGCATGCTGGCCTGTGGAAAGAAAAGCTGCTGAGGGCTTTTGGGGTTGCCTGAGCGTAAGTGTGTAACACGTGAGCCGAAAGCACATATGTACAAAACTATGCTATTATTGTAAAGAGGTGAAATAAAACATATATAATATACCTGTGTTTTTTACGACGTCCGTCCACAATTCATGCGTTGCTGCAACCTGTTAACAAAGTTGGCCTTTTTAACGCAGGCGCCTGCTTAGGGCACCAAAAAAAATAAAAACTAGGGTAATCCCACCCCAAAGCTTATTTTATTGGACATTAATGCAACCGTTTCCCAAACATCAGCGTCTTATTGGCTGTATCAGCTGCTAATCAAGGCGTCATCGGACACTTATAGTATAAATTCCGCCGAAAGCCCCGTTCCTCACAGTGAGACGCTGCAATCCTTTAGTAAGTTCAGTCAATGCGCTCGGTAGTTAACAGTTAGCATAAATAAATTAAAACAAAACTGTAAGGCTCATTGTTATCCGTACCTCCACAAAGCCTTGACGATATTCCAAAACTGTAGTCTTTTGCATTTGAATAAGCTTTATTTTGAAGGGGCGTGTCCTCTGAATTTATTATTTTGATTCTGGACGTGATGTCAGCGGACAGCTGCGCGCGCGGGCGCTTGCTCGTGCACCGGCGCCGTTAGTGCGGGATGTGCGAGGACAGCAGTTGCAACACCATACAGTCTGTTGTAGGTTTTTTGTCCTCCGTATAACGTTATAAATACGTGAGAGAGAGGCAAGCAGTGTGCGGTGTACCTCTAAGAGATCGCGGTGAGAGAGCGCTCGAGCCCCGGGCTGTGTGCTGAGGAGCATTGATCCTGTTTAGGTACCTCTTTATTTTCTCTCGTATATTTTCTTGTTGATCGTGCTGTCTAATGTATTATTAATGAGTTGGGGGCGGGGTCATACAAAGTAATTATTACAATAGTGACGAAGATGCGTACAGTAAATTTGGGTGACGTAGAACCCGACATTTACTTGCTACTTGTTAGCAGGATCTGACATCAGTCAAACTGTTTCTACTCTGCACTGTTAACTTTTATTTTACTTTTAAATTGTATTTATTGATTATTATTTTATGAATCAAAGTGTTTGTATTAAGCTAAATATTTAAAAGGTAATCTAATGTGTACCGTTTACAGACCATGTTATGAATAAAGAAATTCCTACAGTTTTTTATATATTTCATTCTCAAAAGCCAATTTTTGATCGAAGGTTTATTATCAATACTATACTTTGTCAATGCTATGTCTTATTTTTGTTGCTTAAATTCCAGTAAGGATCTTTTGGAATCAGAAATTCCATTAATAGTCCATTTAGGCTTTTTTTATGAATACTATTTATTAGTTTTTAATGGGAGAGCAAATTTGCCTGACTCGTTTGTTTTTATTTCAGATTCACGCCCTCTTCAATGCCAAGCTGAAAAATGATAGAGATGTCTGTTGTCAAAGAATCTGTTTTATCATGTGAGGGGAACACAGAGCTCCCTTCCCATCAGCCCTCCGAACTCTCTGGAAATGATACCAACGTCCTCCATTCACCCGGAAAGACAACACATACACACCTCTGCAAAGAGGATGGTAAAGAGACTGAAAATGTGACATCACACGAGCACACGGAGAGCATCGCTGATACCAGTGTGGCGAGTGAGAGTGGCTTGCTTGAGGCTGAATTCTCCACACAAACCCAGAACGGTACCCTGCAGTCCAAACAGCAAACGCAGAGACTCAATAAGCGGCGTAGCACTATGAGTGCCGGTTTCAAGTACCCTGGTTTTGGTAAACGACGACGCCGTGCCAACTCTGAGAGCAGCATTGTCCTGCCGACAAACTTCCTGCTGGGCGGGAACATTTTTGACCCGCTCAACCTCAACAGCCTTTTGGATGAAGAGGTGAACCGGGCTCTCAATGCGGAGACACCCAAGTCCTCGCCATTGCCGGCCAAAAACAGAGACCCTGTAGAGATCCTGATACCCAGGGACATCACAGACCCCCTCAATCTCAACTGCCCCAGCACAAGAGACAGAAGTTTGCTGATGTCTCCACTGAAAAGCGGTGGCAGGCGAAGACATAGGAACAAGCACCACGGAGCAGGAGGACGAGGTTTGAGTGAATCAATGGTGTCGCAGCCTGAGTTTTTCGAGACTAACGGCGGCTCAGCAGCACAAGTTGATGGAGCCACATCGCTCTCCACATCACACGAGTCAGGCACTGCGGTGGACCGCCTTGACTCAGAGACTCTGAAAGACGACCAAACACTTGTGAGCTCCACTCCTGAGGCCCAGAGTTCAAACAAGCCCAATTCAACCACAAATGGTGATGATGTGAAAGACAAAAGGGGGAGCACTCCACCTACCAATGATGCCTCGACAGCACCGCCATCCACAAACCCCACCAACCCTTCATCAAACAGACAGCGCAAACGCAAGCGTCCCAGCGGCCGAATGGATACAGATTGTTCATATGGGGCAAGAAGCACCGGGAGTAATTCTCAGTCCTTTCAAGCTGCAGGTTCAGGGCGTGCCTCTGGGGGTGCCGACAGGCCCAATCCAAACCATTGCAGGTCACAGTACAACAACAACCAAAACCAGCAGCAGAAAAAGAAGTTTCAGTACGGCAACTATAACAAATATTACGGTTATCGTAATCCTGGGCTGAGTGACGACCATCGAATCCGTGTTTTCAAACCAGAGTGGTTCAGGGGGAAGGCCGTGTTAGATCTGGGCTGCAACACCGGCCATGTGACGCTGTCCATCGCCAAGAACTGGTGCCCGGCACGAATCGTGGGTCTGGATATCGACGGGTCGCTCATACACGCCGCCCGACAAAACATACGCCATTACCTCTCCGTAGTCCACACGCAGCAGTCCCGACGTTCAGGGGAAAACGGAGAGAGGGAAGAAGAGAAGGATTTAGCTGGAGAAAAAAGCAAGAGAGAGGAGAGAAAGGAAGAGAAGCGTGCTCCGTCAGTTGAACATGTAGCGATGGAAGTGGGTGAGAAAAGCAAGGAGAGAAAAGGGAGTGATGCGGAGAACAAGTCCACAGACGACGATCGGAAAGGTGAGAGTGGGAAAATGGAGTATGGGGATTGTGTAGGCCTCCCTGATGTGAAGAATTCGTTCCCAGTGTCGCTCAGGATCTCAAGAGGACCCATAGCTGCTCCCCCTCTGCCTGAGATGAGCGCAAACAATCTCCCTCCTGGAGATTTCCCTGCCAACATCACCTTTGTCAAGGTAAGACCGAGAGCGTTTGAGTTCACTGTCATATCACATTTGCACAGTTTAACACGCATTACAATGTAAACATCAATTTGCAAAATGTGATCTATAAAACGAATATACAACGAATATGCGATACTGTGTGTAAATTCTTCCTATACTCATGCAGTGTGTTTAATAGAGTAAAAAAAGAACTAAATAACAATCTGTGTAATGAATGCAACTCATTATGCAACAGATGCATGCTGGTCTGTCATCCATTTTAGGAGCTGAGCCTTATAAAGCCTGCTTTGATCACAGAGGTGTTCCAAAAGTGTGTTATAATAATACAAAAACTGTTAAGTTAGTCTAAATGAAGTTATATAGATTTGTTGCTTAATTTATGTTGCAGAAAGAAGATAAATGTCTGCTTACTGTTAGTTTTTGCGATCACAAACTTTCATCTTTTGTCAGATTACACTCTGTTTGACATCCTGCATCTGTGCTTATTCATACAAGTACATTTTAGCTAAAAATCTGTCTCAAATTTGTTTATAAAACTGCAGGATTTTTTTTATTTCAAAATTATTTTCAGTTTTTATATGTATAGGTATGTGTTTAGGTGAAAATATTTTTGTTTCATTCTGTAAACTACTAAAACAAAGTTTCTATTTGCATTCATTGGCATAAAATGAAAGCTTGAGAAACGGGTGAAAATAACAGAAAAGATGTCTTGTCATGTGTCTTGTCATGCTGTCAGTCTTTCTCACTCCCGAGGTTTGATTTAGTTGAAATTCAACAGACACTGGACTGGAATGACCACAATACATCTAGAAATCCTGATTAAATTAAAATTTGGTCTCTTCATTTTTATCTGTGAGATTTTGGGGTGTTTTTTATGTGGGCCTGTAAGCAACCCCCACAACTACGTAGCAACACCTTAAAAATCACACCTTACTATCTGCAAAGTGATGTTTCGACATTCACGCTCGGCTTGCATGGGCAAGCACAATTTATTTTCTTGCGTGTGACTCAATAGGGGTCTGTGCAAATGCACATTTTTAGACATCAGTTTCCTGATTCTTTGTCTCTGTCTCACTTCACAGGGCAATTATGTTCTGGAGAGCGACTCGCTGCTACTGACACAAAAGGAGGAGTATGATGTCATCCTGTGTTTGAGCGTGACAAAGTGGGTCCACCTTAACTGGGGTGATGCGGGACTCAAGCGGCTCTTCCACAGGATTTACAGACACCTGAGGCCGGGGGGACTCTTCATCCTGGAGCCTCAGCCCTGGAACTCTTACAGCAAGAGAAAGAAACTCACTGTATGTGTGCTAGTAACAACCTGACATGTTGAGTGTTGCAATCACAAGCGGTCAGCTGAGACGTTTGACCTTTATACCCGCTGTTAGCACGCATCTCAAATGCATTTCCAGTGGCTGCTTGTGATTAGATATTATTGTGGGGAGGCGGGGGTCTGATTTTGACGACATGCATCACTTAACAGTTTTTAAATTACGGGATGTTGAGGTCAGGCTCATTTATCTTATTGTTTTTTTTTCATTTCCAGGAGGTCATCGGTAAAAATTACCATAGCATTCGGTTAAGACCGGACCAGTTCTCCTCTTTCCTGACTACTGAGGTGGGCTTCAACAGTTATGAGCTCATTGGAACTCCACAGAATTTATCTAGAGGTCAGTGTTTTCGAATGCCACTTGTGCCTCAAATTGTATTTTGGTAATGAAACTGTGATGTTTTTGTAGCGTTTGTGTGTATTTCTCACTCTTTTCTACTATTGTCTTAGGCTTTCAGAGACCAATCTACCTTTTTCACAAAGGACCCTCACCTCAGAAGTGACACCGCCAGTTTAGACCAGCATTTAAAACCACTGGAACTTTGGAGAATTCGTTTCTTTGAAATTGGGATAAGACTAGAACTGAATTTGACACGTTAAGAATTTGGATTTTTGATGGAAACTCACTGGTGCTGAGACTAAATTTGTCTCCCCTGGCATTAAAAGGAAAACCTCTGTGATGTTTCCACTGGTTCTGCTGAAGATGAGGCCTTCTCTATTAGCTGGTGTTACTGGTTTCTCTCAAATTAAAGTTATTGGGGGGAATAATCTACAAAATGTCATCAAGTAAATAGAAATTCATTCATGTGGAGTGCAAGTTATAATGGTTAAATTGTGTGAAGAAGATCTGTCCATCTTACAAGCACACAACAGATAAATGATCATTCAGGATTTGTAATTTTTTCTTATGGTTGCAAAGATGTATTTGATTTGTTTTAAGTTCTTTTGTTCAAAAAGATTGCACGTTCGCCAAAAAGTTCACATAAAGCTCTGGTTTCTTTTGTTGTTGCCATGGACTTGATTTTTCTTCAAGAAAAAAAAACATTGCTTTTAATATAGATAGCAGTTTTCATTTTTACAGAAAAGATTTTCACAATTTTAACATCTGTCATTTCAGCATCCGTTTTGGAGCCAGATTGAAGGCTGTCACTTTTAATAAACTGCCAGTAGCTCTTCAATCATTATATATTAGGTCTAAACAGAATATTATTTGGTCTTTGGGAGTTTTGAGGTTGAAGCGTGTTGTCCCCAATAAAAAGTCCAGTTCACGGAAAGTATGTGATGACTTTTTGTAGTGGTGCGTCATGAAACGTTAATGAATCTTATATTTTATCTTGACTGATTTGTCAATTACAGAAGTTTAACCAAGTAGAATTCATCAGAATTTTGTAAAATTGTTCGTTCATGTCACCGAGGTATGACGCCTTGTTGAAAGTTTGCACTAAACCGAGGTCAAATTGGTCTCCCGTATTTGTAAACTTGATGGATCTCTAAAATAAGTCCTTTTTACTTCAAAGGACCGTTTCGAAGCAATTGAAAACTAAATAAACTGCAAAATAACATGAGATTGTCTTGTTGGTCTGTTTTTTTCTTTTCAGGTCATTATAGTCCTGACCTCATCGTATTTTCATAGCTAAACACATCTCTTGTCTGCTTTGAGACCAGTGATTTTGGGCTGCTATAGAGCCAAGAGTCTTTAAAAGATGGGCCTACTGGGGGCCGTGTCACACTGGAAAAACGGAAAGTAAGTATTTAGCCACTAAAACCCTTGTAGAGGTTATTGTGCCTTTTGTACCGAAAAAAACGCAGTCCCTCCTTTTAGTTGTATGTGTTCATAGGCCATTCTTGCCCTCCCCAATATGGCGAAGGCGTTGACGCATCGTAGAAACAAACCAAAGTGCTTTAAGTCGGCATGAAACGGAAGTAATGATCGTCTTTTTTTCGTATACCCAAGTGAAACGAATTCTGAAACGAAAAGAATTATGTAGAATATTGATTGGATCATTGAGTGTTGAAAGATTTGAATGCCAGTATGCAGCCAGTCGTTCCAGTCCCGCCCTCGTGATGTTAACGCTTTTGATTAAAGATTACAAGGGCAATTTATTAAAATAATGATGAGCACTGATAAATTATCTATAAAAAAAATATTTCACCACTGTGTAAAACAATTTGAATGATATTAATTTATTTTATGAAATTATTAAAAAAAATCGAAGTGTGAATCCATGGATATTACACACAACTCACCGCGAGAGGGCGGAGTTTAGAGACGATACACTACATTAATACAATTAAATAAAATAAGCTTCGCTAAATTAATATATGTAAGTTTACTGTAAAAAATAGATACAAAACAATAAATGAATAAATACTTAAATGCAAGGAAGAGCTGTATTTTGAAGTTAAGGATCACGTTGTCGTCTAGGCAACTTCCGTTTCGCGTCACTATGTCCCAGCGCGTGCATACAGTTTTTCTACGCACTTAAATGTCTTTACTTTCCAAAGCGATAAACAGTTCATACTTCAAGGATATAGTAAAAGTATGCGAATTAGCACGCAGCAAGTGTTTTGAATTGATCTCACTAGTGTTCACTAGGCAGAAAGGTAGTCTGTGTAGTGTAGAATGCTATTTGTATTTGTTTTAATACATTTTGATATTTGAAGATATGTATTCGTAGATCATTTGAGGCACGTTAGATTTTGACAGAAGGTCGTTTTTGATTAAAATGTTTGTTTTTAACCTGTAAGGTTTGTACAAATTGGTGAATTGAGAATGTGTTTTGAATTTTTTTATGAATTGTGTGTTGGAGAAAAACTGTAAATGTCACTTTATTTTTGTTGACAAAATATAATTGTGCCAACACGTTAGTGTACCTTAAATTCCTTCAGTACTATTTATAAAGGATCTCGAGCTGCTCAATAAAATAACAAGAACCTTTCAGCAAATTCTAGACAACGGATGATAACATTTAAGGTGATTTTATGTATAGCGCTATTCCATAGTTACATTTGTGTTATTCCATTGTTGTGATGAGTTAATTCTAAAATGTAGATTGTTTTGTTTCTGGTTACTTTCTTGATACAAAATAATAACAAACAAAATCGTCAGGGAACGTTCTGTATAAAAATCCTTGTTTAAAAATCACCCTGCAGCTCACTGGTAATGATATTTTCTAGTTGCAAAAAAATAAAAACTGAAAAGAAACGTTCGTACAAAATCTAACGGTGGAAATGAGATGCAAAAAAGACTTCACTGCAATATCCAAAACAACAACTAGATGGAGTCATTGTATAATACATTGCACAACTGTATTGGCATGTGTGTTTGTGCACATTAATAACTGTGGCGTTTATTATTAATGTCCCTGGACCTATGTATTTCATGTTTTTGTCCGTGTATGTACATAAATGTCATTTTATAAGACTTGAAGTGTATGGGCTCCTTTTTATAGCTCCTATCGCACAGCATCTATGCATCTATCTGTGTAAATGTGTATACGTATTTGAAGATACACAATTTAAAAACAACACACACAGACTTATGTAACAGTGATGTAGGAGTGAAAATGTAAACAGGTCAATCCAATTAAAGGTAGATTCTTACTAAACCAATAAAAGCCTTCCTCAATATTCATTGTCTCCTTTCTGTTTTATTAGTATCCAATGAAAACATCACTCAATCTATCTATCTATCTATCTATCTATCTATCTATCTATCTATCTATCTATCTATCTATCTATCTATCTATCTATCTATCTATCTATCTATCTATCTATCTATCTATCTATCTATCTATCTATCTATCTATCTATCTATCGATCCATCCATCCATCCATCCATCCCTCCCTCCCTCCCTCCCTCTCTCTCTCTCTCCCTCCCTCTCTCTCTCTCTCTCTCTCTCTCGGTCTCTCTAAGAGCCAGCTTTCTTTTCTAGTGTACATCCTGTTCTCATTGCGTGCTGCTGAAACATGCATGAAAGCCTTTATATGTCGATCTATCTATCTGTCTGTCCTGCTTTAGTGACGAAACACCACTTGTGTGAAGTGTGTACTTGTTGTAGGCTGACACAGGGTTTTTATTTAGATTTGTGTACAGAAGTGCACACAGCAGGTTGAATATCCGTCCTTCCCACCCTGGGAAATGGGAATAGCTTTAGTGCAACACCACTGACTCTCGCTTTGGTGGAATCAGGGATGGCAGGCTATGATGAATGAAGGGCCCCTCGCGTCCTCCACTCACGGGACTGCTGATTCAAAGGCTTTAAACTCAGACGTACCCCTCAAATAACTTGAATGGTCCAGTCCACAGATTTAAAGGCAAAGTGAAAAAGATTTTAAATGCAGTTGCCATTAAAGGGATAGTTCACAGAAAAATACAACTTCGGTCATCATTTATTCACCCTCATTTCATTCAGAATCTGTATGTGACTCTTTCTCCGGCATGTGCAAAAAAACAGATATTTAGAGAAACGTCTCAGTGGTGTTGTGTTCAATGGAAGTCAATTAGGTGGGTTCGGTGTTGTTTGGTCGCACATGTATTTCTTAATATCTTCTTTTGTGTTCTGCAGAAGAAAGGAAGTCATACAGGTTTGGAATAACATGAGAGTAAATAAATGATGAAAGAATTTTCATTTCTAGGTGAACATTTTTACAAACACTTAGCTTTTTATTAATAACAGGAATCCTTTGCTTTTCAAGGACGGGAGGATGTGAATACACATGGCAAGCAGATTAATGTGTCAACAAAGGCGTAAAAAAAGTTGAAAGCTTCACTTAAAATAGCCTCTTAAATCTCTTGCCCTCTATCACAATGAATCAACTTCTCCATCCTGACTTTCTTGGTATGCTGCCATACTCATACTATTTCCACAGTATATTTTGTGAAGCCTGCTTAAATGTGGACTAACCAGAGGATGCTCTATCCCACAATGCAACGCCGATGACATTGAATTGTTGAATGTGTTCAACGTGAAAAAAATGTGTGGCTCACTGGCTGTTTGAGTATGATCTCGCTTTTTGCATACTGTGAAGTTTAAACTGCATACCTGTAAAACATCTGTAAAACAGTATGTAGTGTGCTACACCGATGTCACATGACCTCAATCCGTCACATGTTTCATTTAAAAAGAGCAGGGAATAAAAGTGAAACACATCAACTATGCAAGTGAAGATGTCATATTACTTCATTACAATGGATATTGAAAGTCATGTTGAGTGCATTCAATTGTGGAATTGTGGGTTTGTGTGCAAGGTGTAATGTGCAAATGTGTGTACGCAAAGTATTCACACTTCAAAAATGAGTAAGCTATTTCTAAAAGTTTCCATTTGTTCTCCATTAGGTCTCATTGATGTGTAAGAGAAATATTTGAGATTATAAAGCACTTTCATCTGTGATTTTTCTTTCTTATGGGTAAAACTTCTCAAGATAAAAGTAGGATAGTCTGGTGGAGTATGAATGCTACTGTTTAAAGCGTTCAAGCACGCAAGAAGTACTGTTGGTATGCAGTATACCAGTTAGATCACCGATGTCACTAAAGCCTCTGCCACATGACAGCAGTTTTGCTATTTACACAGAAACAACTCTGCAGCGTTGCCTTGGCAACGGTTACAGAAAGCCTTGACAACCGGAGTGCCCTTGTTATCCTCCCCCTCTCCGTGTCGGTCTTTTACGGCGAAATCGTTTATTCTCTCTCATTTAGAGATCCTGATTTTTTATTCACGCTGTTTTCTTGAGTAATGCATCTCTCCTGAACTCTCTCTCTCCACGCATCTTCACCTCCCCTCCATCTTTTGATGTCTCCTCCCTTCCTCCGTGCGCGTGCTCGCGCTCGCACTCTGTCTACATCTTCTGCCGTTTTAGTGCATCCCCTCGTTCTTTCTCCCCCTTCTGTCACCTCTCGTCTCCGCGCTCATCCTCCCCTGCCCATCTCCCTTTAATTGCACGCATCCTCTTTCACATCTCTCCGTTTCTCATTTTTGTATCTCCCAATCTCATCACCCGCATCCCTCTCCTCGTCCTTTCCTCGTTTGCCGGATCCCGAAAGCAGACCTCTCTCGTTCTCTCTCTCCTACTCCCCCTACTTCCCTCCCCTCCCTCTTTACGTCCCCCCTCCCTCCATCCTCTTTTTCTTCAATGCTTATGTCAGTCAAAGGAGATACAGAGAAGAAAAGAGAGGCGAACGGCGGGCTCTGAGAGAGAGAACGAGAGAAGGAGTGAAGGAGAAAAGCTGGAGGGAGAGAGGGGAGAGGGGGGAACGGGGGTTTGGATACATCTCCACCTGACTTCTCTCTGCCATGGACTGCCTCTGCATAGTGACCACAAAGGTAAGCCAATTCAGAGAAGCAGAGCGAGCGAAAACACGCAATGTGTGGCGTGGACGCGAGGGGGAAACTTCCATGGCTGTGTGTGTTGCTTGTGCGTAAATCTGGTAACGTTAAGTGCGCGCGCTGTTTGGAGGGATGCTCATAGGTTCTGCACTTCTTTGCTCTTTTGTCTGATAGCCTGAGCTGAACTCACACTGAAATGAAATCACAGGCTGTTTTATTT
The DNA here is from genome assembly GCA_029783895.1 of Triplophysa bombifrons. Classification (NCBI taxonomy): domain Eukaryota; kingdom Metazoa; phylum Chordata; class Actinopteri; order Cypriniformes; family Nemacheilidae; genus Triplophysa; species Triplophysa bombifrons. The sequence goes on from CM056451.1 coordinate 2,258,111, forward strand.
GAATCCCAACACGTTTTGCGCGTAAGGGGCCGAATTTACGCAGGACGCGTTCTTGCAGCGATACGCCGCGCCGCGCAGTGGAGTAGAACGGAACGAAGGGCTCTTAAATCACGGGTTTAAAGTCCCCATGAAATCGTATAGAAGTTGTTTAGCTTTAAGTACGAGTGTGTTACTCTTAAGGATACAATAGTGTGCTCTCAAATGTTGGCAAAATGTACGTATCGAAGATATAAGCAGTCTATAAGTCTCTCACTTAATTCAATACAGATCAACGGTTTTTAGGAGATCATTCTGCACTTCAGCTTCTTGTGAGGACCACAAAATGCTATTGGCTAATTTGATTTGGATATGTCCCGCCACAACTTCCTGTTGAAGCGGAAATGATGATGCAGCATGGAACGAAATTTCATGTCACTTCAGTTGCTCCTCTCAAAGTTAAACTTCTTTAAACTTGACCAAGCGTTGTTAAAACGCACCGCTCACAGCGTGAGATGAGGATCAACAGTGGGAAGTGTAAAAACACTCATTAGGTTAAATCATATTGTCCTCTACAGTATTCTTTCAGGGTAGATTTGTCTGTTTTAAATATTTGTGTTATTGGTAGTGATTCGCTTCCCAGCCGGTGTTTGCAGAGTTAATTTTTCCATCTATTTAAATCTCTTCATAGTACCCAAAGTAATCGTTCAACAAATTTCAGCTACAGGTCACTACAGTGTCCGCAGGGGCACAAACCAATGACACATAAAATCACATACACAACAGGGTCATTTTTTTGCCCCACATTTTCAACATCTAGGCCAACATGGTTATCATCATCAATGGCATTTTGACCCCAAACCCTCCTTCATTTCTTCCCCCGCTACGGCTGTTCTGGGGTGCCAGCAGTGATGAAGAGGAGGAGAAAGGAATTACAAAGGCTATAGAATGAAAAGCAAAGAAAAGAGGCGTTAAATGGTAAAGGGGAGGAGGCATACGTGTGGGAGACAGAACAAGAGGTCGAGCTTTCATTAATAAACACTCGCATGCTTGTGTGATTTGTCATCTAAATGCAGAACCCCGAGGGCAGCGTGTGTGTGCGTGTGGAGGTGAGACACGTCCCACCGCTTTGGACGGCTTGCGCCTCTTTGCCCATGTCGTGCTGGCAGAGCTTGCTGAACGGTTTATGTAATGTTGGCCGGTGCTTTTCCTCGGCGCTGGTGTCTGTTCTATCACTTCTCTCTCTCTTTTGAAGTCTTCGGATTGACTCCCACCCTCAGCACATGCTCCGCCTCAGCACTACAATGACCTCACTCCCAACAGATCTACTGCACTGAATGTGTGAGAGAGACTCAGAAAGGTACAGAGAGAGAGAGAGAGTTGAGAAATTAGCGCAGTGTCTGCTCATGTGTGGGATGAGAGAGAAATGGCGCACTGATCTTTGAAATGACTAGCAGTGTTAGGTGTCCTCAAAATGTTTTTTTTAATGCACAAAAAACTTTTACAAACCGTACGATTATGACTTCAGTCGCATCAGGAGCCTAAAGCTTTAACCACACTCAGTTTTTGTCTTCCATCCACATCAAAACTGCATTTTTTTTGTCTGTGAAAATGAAGCTCTCCAAATTGGATCAATTTAAAAAGGCATATAAGTGTGAAAATTAAGGCTTTCAAAAACAATGATGCATTTTTAGTCATGTGACCCAATCAGTGTCCCTTTTATTTCAAAAACTCGTCACACATCTTCTACTTTGCAAAATTGGAGGAATGTAAATAAATACCTTAAAGAAATGAAACGTCTTACGTTATACTCATGCACAGACCAGAGATGTAATTATAGGACTTTACTCTTCAGATAACAGCCATCATCAGTCGATGCCTTTTCTTTTTATTTTCGTGCTCTTTGGTACCCAAACGTTTTCTTCATGTTTGGTTAAGCTGTTGTATTCTTGTCTTTCTGGATGTGTTATATGTTTTGCTTTACTGTATGTTTCTTATGTTTTGTTGCATCGGAATCAGTTTTTTGTTTGTGTATGTGAGAGTGTGTGTGTGCTAGCTCATCTGTGGCCACAGATGCATGTGAATGTCACTCAGTTCCCGTTGGCTTCATTTGATTTAAGCCTGTTCCCTTGGCAACTGAAGCGGGCGCCCGCTCCTCAGTTGACAGAAGCAGACAATATGAAGTGGGTGTGAGATGAGCGAGGAAAACGGTGGAACATTTATATATATTTGGTGTTCATGCTATAAGATGCGTGTACGCATACAGCTTCATACAGTCTTCTTAATGACTCTGTTTGTTGGTGTGTATGATGATGGGCCGTGTGTGTGTGTGCTATGTGTGTGTATTCACAGAAGTACAGGTTTACTCTTTGAAAGCCTTTCGGGTTGGACTGAAACTAGATCTCTCCCCGTGGTGACTGAGATTGAACCAAATGTGGCTCCAAGGATTGTGAAAATGGATGAATGTGCCACAGTTTGAGCAATACAGTCTCTTGCTGTCTTCAGATGCTCGAGATGCACATTATATTGTTTCACATTAATGAATATTTCTGGCATCATTTTGTGGGCCAAAACATTATATAATTGTGGATTCATGTTTTCAGGATGATTAACATATTTGCTGTAGTAATTCTTTAATTTTGAATGAATACAGAAAGATTGCAGCACCTGTTTAACACACTTTAAATCTTTAGGATTTAAAGTGTGTTAAAATGCTCTTGAAGAGATCCGTCCCTTTAAGAATTCTGTCTTCTGCACTTCACAAGCGGGAACTTTTAAGTTTACTTAGGTTTCAACTCAAAATTATGGTTGGACATTTATTTGTTGGTGGTAAGAAATGACTTTTCTTATTGCTGTTCATTTATTACTCATATTACTCGGATTAGAACATCCGTGTGAAATTGTGGTGTCTGGACCTCAGCATGTAAAAACTGCCGAATCCTATTTTAATAGTTCAGTAAATCCACCTATATTGTATTACAATTATTACAAATCATATAGGCTATAGGGTAAAAGCGTATGGTAAATGTTTCAAATACGTTAAATTAAAGTTAAAGTATAAATGCACATAATTAACTCCTTTTTACTCTAGTAAAATTACACTATTATCAATGTTTTACCAATATAAACTTCCTAATCGAAGCTATGACCCTGATGTTGGTAGCACCATACATTACCCATTAAATTATATTTAGGAGCATTAACAACTGAAGACAACTTTTTGTCTTGTGTTTAGGGTTGCACTGATATGTACATTTTGACCGAGAACGATAACTGATAATTCTTTAACATTTGAAGTGGATAACCAATATATTGGCCGATATACAGTATCTAAATATGAATATAGATATATAAAATAAATAAAAATTATTAATGATTTTATCGGCCAGCACAAATCGGCCAAAATTTTATAACGATACCAATATGGTCGATACTTTATTGTGCATCCCTGTGTTGTTTCTTTTTATGAGAGCGTTTGTAAATTACCTGGTGAAAAGTAAATTATCAAGTCCTAGTAATCAAACAGATTCAGCTGCAGTTGACTTTGCAAGAAATCTGAGGATTTGTCATTTCTGAGACATTTTTAGATTGAATTTGTACAGCAGTTGTGGCTCAAGGTTAAGCTTTATTGTGTCTGAATACACACCAGGTGCATACGTTGGAACATTGCGTTGGATGTCCCGTACACATTCATACATTTGAGGTCACTCGCTTTCAATTGGCAACAAAAAACTGATTCACCCCGTGTGCCAGCATCACAATGTGTTTTAATTTCTTATAAAGTATTAATTTGTCATTCATTAGTTCTATGTGTAAAGCATCAGTAGAAATGAATAGTTTTCATTGCCGATCTTATAAAGAAAATTTCGGTGACACAAAGGAACTGTTCACCCTGAAATTATTTTTTTCAAACTTATGTCAGTCCAAACCCTAAAGCCATAAAATAATTTTGTGGACAGAACAGAAAGAAAGTTAAACTGTTTTTCATCAAATGTTTCCCTCTCTCGAATAACATTTACATTCACATATTCAGACTTGATTATGTTTTGTTAGTTTAAATGTATATGACTAAATAAGCACAATTTCTTTTAATAATCATTTAAAGCTAAACATTATTTTTCAGACAGAACTAGATGTTTGTAAAAGGTGTACGTGGTTGTCTGACTTTAAAGCAATCGCAACATTTTTGTACAATTCAAACATAGATTACAGTAAATGCGATCTGTAAATGAATAAAAGCTCAGCATTTTACTGCATGTACAGTTGCACTTGCATCACTTCGTACTTTTGCTATTCTGGTCAAATTTATTTTTGTCAGAACGAACAAACTGCATAAATAGGAGAGTTTAATGCGGTGTGATTTCTTTGTTGTCTCTAATGACGGAGATTGTTTAAGCGAGTGCTGCGTGTGAAGTTGACAGGCGTCTTTGTGTCGCTCATCCACACCTTTGAGGCAGTTGTTTTCCTCAGCCATCACAAAGCAGATGGATTTCATGCTAATGCCTGTTAGCTTGTGTTAAAATGAAATGATCGGTTTGTATTAGATTAACCCTGTAAAACAAAACTAGGCCAAACACATTCTTCTGTAACACGCAGACAGGAACTAAACATATTTCATGTGCACTCTTACGCCGGTTCACACCATGAACTACAACTAAAAGAAGTCAAAGATTTCTCTTCAAATTAATCCGAATGATCTCAAGACACACTATGCTAACAGTTGTCTTTTTCATAGGAATTGTAAGAGAAACATCTGATATAAGCTAATATCATGTAAAAAGATGATGGAGAAGAAACTATATCCAAACATGAACAAGATTCACGATCAAGGGCTTAAGGCAATCGTTTTGATGAATTATTACATTTTGGCTTCAGATGATTTGGAGTACAGCTGCAGTTAAGCTCTTTCTACGTTGTGCTGTCACAGATTCAACCGTCTGTGTCTGAAAATGAGACAGATATGTGGCAGGTTTTTTTAGAAAGCTTGACCACAGGATAACATGCATTACTCAGCTAATGGATCAATGAGTAATAAGATGAAAAATTGCCATTCCATTCATTCATTCTGGAGAGACGTTGTTGGGTGTCAGCAGGCATCGAGAACACGTTTTGGTCTTTTTCTTAGTCAGTATAAGGATTTTATTGTATGGGGTTTATCAGTTGGCTATATGGCTATTTCGAATTGGATTTTAATTGATTTGATTGGCAATAAATCAGATGAATTGAATCTTTATTTGTAGTATTTGCAGAAAAAGCCCAAACATGTAGATAATTAAAAAAACAATGATAGTAGGATGAAGAACCTTTAACATCCAGAACCTTTGTGTTTTCACATTTCAGTTTCTTTGCAGTGGATTTTTTTTATAACAAAGTAAGAAGGTTCTTTTCGCTTCTTTGGGGAACCAAAAGTGATTCTTCTATGGGTTGGCGTCTATTCAAAAAAGATTCCTCTGTGGTATCCGGCTGTGCAATCATTTCTCAATCCTTTATTTTAAGAGTGAGAAGTAGGAAGACATCAAGTCTGCATTCAATGTTCTCATAAAAGCCTGTCGACAGATTCCATCTGGAGGATTTCAGATGGCAGCGTGGCGTTCTGTAGATCTTCCGCTTTAGCATTTTTTTGAATGAAGCATCAGACTTAAAGACTTGAGTTGTTTAACCAATGTTGGGTGAAATATCAAATCAAATCCCTTTCCTCTCACCCAACCATCTACACAATTGCAACGGAGGGTGAAAATATTGTGCGCTGCTCTGAGCAACGTAGCGGTAAGTTATTGGACAAATACAACGCAAAAATATTGACCAAACACACACCGTTGGGTTATAAATAAATCCAACCTTGGGTTGAAAAGACAATATTTTGGTTTGAAAAAACCCTGCATAGGGTAATTTATAACCCAGTGGTTGGTTTTGTCCATATTTTATCCAACAATGGGTTGAACCAACGCAGCATTTGTAGTGTTGTTTGCGAAAATTAAAGCTATAGAATGACTTCAGAAGACCTGTAATGTTGTTACTGGGCACTTTTATGGCACCCTTGATCCTTTAACAGCTTCAGTTTATTGTAATTGCTTTGAAAAGCACAGACTTTGGAAATTCTCTCTATGTAAATAAGGACAGAATTCTTACTTTTGGGTGAACTTTTCTCTTTCCGTTGCCATCTGTCTGGGTCAAACCCGTTGGCTTTGTCAAAAAGGACTCGTGCAGGGTGCAGTTCTTTTGATGAAATGCGGTAAGAGAACTTTCTGAAGTGAAGAACGTCTCCATGGAAATTAGCAAGCCATTTAAAAAAGACACGTTCACACGTCTGTGAGAGCGAGAAAAGGCTGGAGATCGGCACAGTGTGCGATTACGTCTTTTAAAATTAAGCGTGTGTGTGTCTGTACCTGTGTGCCTGCATATGTGTTTGTGATAGTGTGTGTGTTTCTCTGAAAACTGTCTGTGACTGGAACGGTTTGGCTAACATACAGGAGGCAGATGGCCTATTTAAAATGGAAAGGACTTCACTGGCGGGCCAAAAAAACTGATGTTCACCCTCCATGATTAGCCTCTTGAAATCCATCAGATCCAGACCACCCAGTACGTCACATGTCTCTCACACACAAACACACACACATACGCTGATAAAGACATTTCGTCCAAAACTGACAGCCCGCAATGTTTTATGTCTTTTTTCAAAGTGACGATACAATAATGAAGATCCACATTTCATCAATATGTTCCCTGATAATTAAACGGAAAATTCACACTTATTGTTCAGTACTTGCAGAACAACGCTTTTTTTGTGTGAGTGTTTATTTTTACCCCAAAAGTTACAGATTGTAGCTTTAATAGTGTTGTATGACAAAGCGCGGTAGACTATCGCTCTCCCATGTGGATGCTTTCAGTTTTACAGTTTGACCGTCACATAACATCCGTTGTGTGGTGTATTATTATTGTAAGTTCACAATGACACTTCACAAATCGAGCTGTGGTTGTTTTGCACATCTGTTAGAAGAGCAAATCGAAGCAGACAGACTGGCAAATGTGTCACAGGTCGGGATGGGCCAAGCCGGACTGCGCCCACCCCTGAACCAGGACCACCCTGAGGAGCGTGTCAGAGACGAGACGGAAACAGAATTCAAGGGAATAACAGTTCTTTTTATTAAAGTTAAAAGTAATTTGAATAACCTAAGCTAAAATCTTCCTTTCCTCTTCTTCCCCGGAATCGAGGCAATGCAGCAGTCTCCGGAGCCCACTCCCACACCGATACAAGGTTCGCAATGGCCTGAGATGGATCGATGGATTTCCACGGGTGTGTATACAGTCGGGGCTGTTCCTCTTCCCACACTGATGCAGGATTTACAGGGGCCGACGACAGACAGGTGAGTTTCCACAGGTGAGTAGACAATCAGGGCCCTTCCTCTTCCCACACTGATGCAGGGTTCACAGGGACCGACGACAGACAGGTGAGTCTCTACAGGTGGATATACAGTCAGGGCTAATCCTCTTCCCACACTGATGCAAAGTTCACAGAGGCCTACGACGGACAGGTAAGTTTCCACAGGTGAGTAGACAGTTAGAACTCTAGGGCTACAGCAGACTCGAGTCAACGGCTGGACGGAGCTTCTCTAGGACAGACAGTTAGAACAGACAGAGTCAGCTTCAACAGCAGTATATAGGCCTCACGTGTGTTGCCGGGGACAGGTGACTCCACACCATGCAGATGGACCGGGGGCTGTAGCAGACTCAAAGGTGCAGGCCGAGCGGAGCTTCTCCTGGACAGACAGAATCAACTTCAACAGCGATATACAACTCTCACGTGTGTTGCGGGGGACAGATAACTTCACACCATGCAGATGGACCTGGGGCTATAGCAGATTCAAGTCGCAGGCTGAGTGGAGCTCCTCTAGAACAGACAGAATCACCTTCAACAGCAGTATACAATTCTCACGTGTGTTGCAGGGGACAGATGACTTCACACCATGCAGATGGACTTGGGGTTGTAGCAGGCTCAAGTCGCGGGCTGAGCGGAACTCCTCTAAGACAAACAGAATCAACTTCAACAGCACTATACAGTTCTCACACGTGTTGCAAGGGGGGGGGGGGCAAACCTTCTCACCATACAGGTGGGTTGACAGGCAAGTAGCGAACTTAAGTCACAGGCTGGACAGAGCTTCTTCTAAGCCAGTCAGAATCGCTACTTAAAAACAGACAGGTTAGTTTGACTCACAGGTGCTATCCCTTCTAGTCCTCAACAGATGGGACCGATCGACATTATTAAGCTCCAGTTACTGACAGTAGACCAGCATGGCACGTGGGGAGTGCACAGCAAAAGAGAATAAATCTTCCACACACACACGGCAATTTCACTCCAAACATGCAACGTGAGGGGGGAAACGTCAATTTAAGCACTGCAATCCACTTCAATAAGTGCAGATAAGGCCAGCACTCACCCAGGGGTCTCCGTGCCACAAGCAACGAGCTCCAATGTTGGGAAGAAGATATTTCAGGGTTTTCCTCCCCAGACATAGACGGATTCACATCACCGTTCCAACACGGGGGAAGAGGGCAAGAGATCGACCATGAATCAGTATAATTCACTCAGTGACGTTTAGATAGCACAATCAAAGCACTCCAATCCACCTCAAATTCAGTGTCGAAACATGCAGGTACGAGATACGATGGTCGATTACTTATCTCTCTCCCTTCCAGGCAAACGGTGTGTTTTCACAACTCTTCCACACTCCTCGAGTCCCCTCCAGCAGCACTTCCCTTTGCACCCCGCAATTCTTCTCTGCAACACTCAAATAGAACGACTTCTCACGGGAGAGAACCACCCAACAGTCCCTCTTCACTGGCTTTTTATATCCTTCTCAATGCCCACATGGCTTCGTCATGGCTCTAAATTAATTTCCCACACCTGGTGTCAATTTCCTCATCCCGGTTGGCAGGGCAACAGATATACACTTACACGGGGGGTAGTGTTTCCTTGTTATTATACCGGAGGGGACACAATTGCGGCGAACTTTAGTTCCGCCCTCATTTGTCACACCGTGACATACTCCCCCGCCAAACCGTTCTAGTCCCGAGAACGGGAGCCGGACACCCAGTCTCCATATCTAGCTGGGGGCCGACCTCGGTTCTCCCGCTGGGGCCGCCTGGGTGGAGAAATAGGCTCTTCAGGCCGTGGCTCTATGCCTAGTCCCCTCGGGACCACCGCCCATCCTACCAACTGGGGCATCCATGCTGCTTCACCGGGGGGCTTTTCGGGAGCAGGAGTCGGATAGTTCGGACAGGGGCGAATCAGGTTGCGATGCAACACCCGCTCTGGACCGGCTCTCCCTTCGGGACGGATGGCATAAACCGGCTGGTCTGGGTGTGGTTGCCGCTGGACTACATAGGGCTGTGACTCCCACCGGTCGCTTAGTTTACCCTTCCCCTGGCGACGGTTGTCCCTTACCAATACTCTCTCCCCTGGTAGTAGTGGTGCTTCCCGAGCCGTCCGGTCGTATAGCCTTTTGTTCTTCGCTGCAGCCTGATTGATCTGATCCGAGACCTGCTCATAAGCCGACTGAAGGCGCTGGTGGTGCCTGGTCACCCAATCGGTCAGACTGCTCCCTTCTTCCGCCGCCATGGTCCCCAAGAGCAAATCAGTTGGAAGCCTCACATGCCTTCCAAACATAAGGTAAGTTGGGGCATAGCCCGTAGTACTGTGTACGCTATTGTTGTATGCCTGAACTAATGCCGGGAGTCTGTCGGCCCAATGGCCCTGTTGGTCCTCCTCCAGGGTCCCCAGCAGGCTCAGCAACGTCTGGTTAAACCTCTCACACCCCCCGTTCCCTTGGGGGTGATAAGGGGTCGTATGGGTCTTCTTCCCTCCATACAGCTGGCACAGCTCGTGTATCACCCTGGACTCAAAGTTAGGCCCCTGATCAGAATGGAGTACTTCGGGACACCCAAACGGCTGAATTACGTACTTCCACAGGGCGTTGGCGGTGGTAATGGCAGTCTGATCTAGGGTCGGAACGGCCCAAGCGTACTTCGTGAACAGGTCCGTAACCACAAGGATATACTGGATCCGGTCCACCGGCCGACCCAGGGTCAGATAGTCCATAGCGACAATGTGCAAGGGTGCCTTGGCCTGAATTGGAACCAGCGGAGCCCGTACCTCTTTCCTGGTCTTAAACAGTATACAGCGTGGACACTTCTGTAGATAGGCCCTCGTCGTGCCCTCCATCCCGGGCCAGTAGAAGTGTCGCCGTAATAAGGCCGTCGTCCTCTCCTGCCCTTGATGCCCCATCCTGGTGTGATAGGCTTCCAACAGCGCTGACCAGCGTCCCTCGGGGACCACCACCTGACAGACCCCGTCGCCCCACTTGGGATCCTGGAGGGCCCTGCAAATCACCCCTTCCTTCAAGTAGAGTCTCTCTCTCTGGCCCAACAGTCCTCGCACTATTCGGGTCTGAGCTCGGCATTCCGCACCGGCGGGCCATGCCTTCCGCCTCAGCCAAGTTCGGACCACCAGCAGATCCTCGTCCTCGCCCTGCCATACCCTCCAGCGCTGCGGGTCCCATCCCCAACTACCCGGGGGTTCTTCCAAGGGCTGGCCGGGTGCCTCCACAATCCCCACCATTAGTCCTTCGTCATGTCCTGCTTCCTGAGCCAATACCGGGCCCGATGATCCTTCCTCTGGCAGCCTAGATAGGACATCGGCGTTGGTATGTTCTCTCCCTGGCCGGTACTGGAGCTGGTAATCGAAGTTCGCCAGTTGTGCCACCCATCTCTGTTCTACCGCCCCCAGCTTGGCGGTCTGCAGATGTACGAGCGGATTATTGTCCGTAACCACTTGCACCCTGGCTCCCCACAGATAATCTTTAAATTTTTCACTCACCGCCCACTTCATTGCCAGCAGCTCGAGTTTAAAGGAACTGTAATTGGCGTCGTTTCTCTCGGTGGGGTGCAGGCTTCGGCTCGCATAAGCGATTACCCTCTCTTTTCCTTGTTGCTTCTGAGCCAGGACAGCTCCTAAACCCAGGTTACTGGCATCTGTGTACAGGATGAAAGGCTGTGTGAAGTCGGCATAAGCCAAAATCGGGGCCTGTAATAACTTTTGTTTGAGCCTCTGAAAGGCCTCCTCACACGCCGGATCCCACTGGATCGATGGCGACCCTCGACCCCGAACTCGTCCCGTACCTCCCAGCAGCTGATTGATCGGCTTGGCGATTCTGGAGAAGTCTTTTATGAATCGCCTATAATATCCGACGAAGCCCAGGAAGGATCTAACCTGCCGTACCGTCTTAGGGGTGGCCCACCCCTGCACAGCCGCCACCTTCTCCGGATCGACAGAAATCCCTCCAGCACTCACAATGTGGCCCAAGAATTTTACCTCCTTTCGGAAAAGCTGACATTTATTCGGCTGGAGTTTCAGCCCATACCTCTCCAGGGAGAGAAAGACCTGTTCCAGGTGTTGGAGATGGGACCCGAAATCCGGAGAATAGACGATCACGTCGTCGAGGTAGACAAGCGTGGTCTCCATTAGTTGGCCGCCCAGGCAACGCTGCATGAGCCGTTGGAAGGTGGCTGGGGCGTTGCAGAGGCCAAAGGGCATCCGGTCCCACTCATATAACCCAAAGGGGGTAGTGAACGCAGTCTTCTCCCTGTCCCGCTCATCCACCTGGACTTGCCAGTATCCGCTGGCCAGATCGAGTGTCGAATACCAAGCTGCTTGTGTAAGGCTGGTGAGAGAATCTTCTACTCGGGGCAATGGGAAAGCATCCCTTTTGGTCACCTGGTTGAGCCGCCGGTAGTCCACACAGAACCTCCAAGAACCATTTTTCTTCCGTACCAGTACTATCGGCGCGGCCCAAGGACTGCTGCTCTCCCGGATAATTCCCTTATCCAACATCCCCCTCAGGAGGGTGCGAACCTCTGAATACAGGGTCGGAGGCACAGGTCGATAACGCTCCCTGCTGGGTGTGGCCTCTCCGGTCGGGATCTGGTGCTTAACTGCATCCGTACGGCCGTAGTCCTCGTCGTGGGTAGCGAACAAATGTTGCCATTTCGTCAAGAAACATTGGAGTTGTTGGACTTGGTCCTCTTTCAATCCCTCTCCACGTAACGACTCTCCTTCCAGGTGTGTCGGCAGTCTTCCTCCAACCTCTTCCACGTGTCGACCCGTTTGTGCCAGGGCCACCTCTACCACTGTTGGACTTACTCGACAGAATTCCACTTCTCCCTGTTCTCGAATTTGATGGGGCTTCACCGAGGTAACTCGGGCCAGGCGTTGGTGGCGGTATAGATGGATCGGGAAAGAATTTGTGTTTCGGACTCTAACTGAGACTCGGCCTCTCCTTACGGACGCCAGCCCCCGAGCAACTTCCACCTTGGGGCCATCCGGGTAGGGCTCCACCAAAACCCACTCCTGGGGGCTATAAAGCCGAGAGGGCACCCTGGCCCAGACCACGGCTTCACTTCGAGCGGGAACGGACAAGGCATAACGGCAGGCCACTCTCCCAGTACTCTCCCGTTCGCCCTGCTGCTCGGCCAGGCAAACCCGGCGACAGTCGGCTCTCACCCGATCCCACTCCCGGCCATCCGATGACGAGGCAGTTCGCACTGGTCTGCCCCGGAACAGTTCCTCCCAACACTCAGAGATCACGTTCATGCCCAGTAGGGCCCGATGAGACCCCAGACAGCCATCTCGCACCACCACTACTCCCTTCTGGGGTACCATAACCCCGTGTATCTCCAGATCCATCACCAAATATCCAACGTATGGTATGTCAAGTCCATTTGCCCCACGCAGGGTCAACCAGGGGGCTTCGGCCGTCGACCGACCCTGGGCACCAAATAACTCATGAGTCAGGCTCTCCGCAAACAAGGTTACTTGCGACCCGGTGTCCAGGAGGCATTGTACTTCCTGGCCGTTGACCTGAATCGCCACAACCGGGCAACGGCCCACCAGGTATTCGTTGGGGAGTGTGGGAAGCTGAGGGTCTAACAAGGGGGTCCCGACCACTTGACCCACAGTGGCCGGACGCTCTAAAAACCCCCCTGCGATGCCCGTCTGGAGGAGCACTGACGGAAGTAATGCCCCGGTTCTCCACAGTTATTGCAGAGAGGACGACCCTGTTCATCCCACTGGAATCGAGGCCCCAAAGGCCGAAGTGGACGGCGTTCTGGGAGATGGCCCCCATCGGAGTACGCCCGCTCCCGTGGCGGAGGCAATGAACGGGGATGTTCCCGGCGAAGTTCTGCCACGAGGGACTTAGACAGTTCGGACAGTTGCTCACGTACGTCCTTCTTCAGCTCCTCCCGAAGGGCCTGTTTCCAGTCCGATGTAGCAGGGGGCGGTGGAACACTAGTGGCGTTGGTAGCCAGACAACTGGGAGGGTCTACGCTCGCAGCATGGTCACGTTCAAGGGCTAAAGCTTCTCCACGCAGCTCTTCAAAAGTGAGGTTGGGTTCTCGTCGTAGTTGGACCCGCAAACTCTGACGCACAGGGCCTTCTCGTAATCCTAATAAAAACTGATCTCTCAACAGGACTTCCTCATCACCCAGACCATGATCCTGTCTTCCTTTCAAACGGGAGAACTGTTCCCTCAACTGTAGTGTGAATGCACGGACATTTTGTCGAGGCCCTTGTCTACAATTGAAAAACTGCATTCGCAGGACAGCTACCGGGGTGGTGTCTCCATATTGCCCCGTGAGAAATTCAAAGATTGCTTGGACCGTCGTTCGATTTGCTTCCGGCGCTGCCTGTACCTCTCTTCTTGCTTCTCCTTCCAAGGAATTTAAAACAAACTGTACTTTCTGGGGGGCACTCAGACCTTGAAGTCCGGCTAAGTACTCGACTTGCGCTTTCCAACATGACAAACTCACTTCTGATCCAGGGCCTCCGTACTTCTGGGCCCACGGGGCTCCCATAAAAATCGGCATTGCCGGCTGCCGCACTACTGGCTCTTCTTCTTCAGCCATCTCACTCTGATCGCTCAACTCAAGGTGGTACCCTGCCGACTACGCCAAATCTGTCACAGGTCGGGATGGGCCAAGCCGGACTGCGCCCACCCCTGAACCAGGACCACCCTGAGGAGCGTGTCAGAGACGAGACGGAAACAGAATTCAAGGGAATAACAGTTCTTTTTATTAAAGTTAAAAGTAATTTGAATAACCTAAGCTAAAATCTTCCTTTCCTCTTCTTCCCCGGAATCGAGGCAATGCAGCAGTCTCCGGAGCCCACTCCCACACCGATACAAGGTTCGCAATGGCCTGAGATGGATCGATGGATTTCCACGGGTGTGTATACAGTCGGGGCTGTTCCTCTTCCCACACTGATGCAGGATTTACAGGGGCCGACGACAGACAGGTGAGTTTCCACAGGTGAGTAGACAATCAGGGCCCTTCCTCTTCCCACACTGATGCAGGGTTCACAGGGACCGACGACAGACAGGTGAGTCTCTACAGGTGGATATACAGTCAGGGCTAATCCTCTTCCCACACTGATGCAAAGTTCACAGAGGCCTACGACGGACAGGTAAGTTTCCACAGGTGAGTAGACAGTTAGAACTCTAGGGCTACAGCAGACTCGAGTCAACGGCTGGACGGAGCTTCTCTAGGACAGACAGTTAGAACAGACAGAGTCAGCTTCAACAGCAGTATATAGGCCTCACGTGTGTTGCCGGGGACAGGTGACTCCACACCATGCAGATGGACCGGGGGCTGTAGCAGACTCAAAGGTGCAGGCCGAGCGGAGCTTCTCCTGGACAGACAGAATCAACTTCAACAGCGATATACAACTCTCACGTGTGTTGCGGGGGACAGATAACTTCACACCATGCAGATGGACCTGGGGCTATAGCAGATTCAAGTCGCAGGCTGAGTGGAGCTCCTCTAGAACAGACAGAATCACCTTCAACAGCAGTATACAATTCTCACGTGTGTTGCAGGGGACAGATGACTTCACACCATGCAGATGGACTTGGGGTTGTAGCAGGCTCAAGTCGCGGGCTGAGCGGAACTCCTCTAAGACAAACAGAATCAACTTCAACAGCACTATACAGTTCTCACACGTGTTGCAAGGGGGGGGGGGGGCAAACCTTCTCACCATACAGGTGGGTTGACAGGCAAGTAGCGAACTTAAGTCACAGGCTGGACAGAGCTTCTTCTAAGCCAGTCAGAATCGCTACTTAAAAACAGACAGGTTAGTTTGACTCACAGGTGCTATCCCTTCTAGTCCTCAACAGATGGGACCGATCGACATTATTAAGCTCCAGTTACTGACAGTAGACCAGCATGGCACGTGGGGAGTGCACAGCAAAAGAGAATAAATCTTCCACACACACACGGCAATTTCACTCCAAACATGCAACGTGAGGGGGGAAACGTCAATTTAAGCACTGCAATCCACTTCAATAAGTGCAGATAAGGCCAGCACTCACCCAGGGGTCTCCGTGCCACAAGCAACGAGCTCCAATGTTGGGAAGAAGATATTTCAGGGTTTTCCTCCCCAGACATAGACGGATTCACATCACCGTTCCAACACGGGGGAAGAGGGCAAGAGATCGACCATGAATCAGTATAATTCACTCAGTGACGTTTAGATAGCACAATCAAAGCACTCCAATCCACCTCAAATTCAGTGTCGAAACATGCAGGTACGAGATACGATGGTCGATTACTTATCTCTCTCCCTTCCAGGCAAACGGTGTGTTTTCACAACTCTTCCACACTCCTCGAGTCCCCTCCAGCAGCACTTCCCTTTGCACCCCGCAATTCTTCTCTGCAACACTCAAATAGAACGACTTCTCACGGGAGAGAACCACCCAACAGTCCCTCTTCACTGGCTTTTTATATCCTTCTCAATGCCCACATGGCTTCGTCATGGCTCTAAATTAATTTCCCACACCTGGTGTCAATTTCCTCATCCCGGTTGGCAGGGCAACAGATATACACTTACACGGGGGGTAGTGTTTCCTTGTTATTATACCGGAGGGGACACAATTGCGGCGAACTTTAGTTCCGCCCTCATTTGTCACACCGTGACAAATGCATCGAGGATATTTAAAAAATAAGAAATATCAGATGATTTATTGGCATTAAATAGGGGTGACTGATGAATATATGACAGCGGCACAAACATGGAGGTTTATATGTGTATAACAGACACAAAGGGAGAGAGAATAGGTGACAGGGGACTCAGATTGTGGAGGAGAGAATAACAAAGTGAGACATGAATAAAGAAGAGATAAACGGAGGGTTGAGTTTCAGCCTGCTGTGTTGTCATGAGTATGATGTAACCGCGACGTAGATAGATTTTCACATTGCTTGTGTCCATTGAGAGACGGTGTGTGTGTGATACCCTAGTCTGATGTCTCTGAGTTCATGTGTCTCTCTTGGTCACTAAAAGCCATTCATTGAAATATATACAATATCAAATGTCTCAGTTGTTTCTTGTAGACGGCATTAAATAAGATCAGAGAGTTTTGCTTACATTTTTTTCTTTTCTGGTTTTCAGATCGGATTGCCTTTTATTTTTATTTAAAATGTGTAACACTTTTGTGTGTCTGACCTAATGACTGAGATCTTTCTTGAAGGGATAGTTCACCCAAAAAAGATTTCTCTTCTCATCATTCACTCACCCCTATGTTATTTTATACCTGTATAAATGACTTTGTTCTGATGAACACAGAGAAAGATATTTGGAAGATTCTTAGTAATTTTCAGTTCCGGGACATCATTGACCTTGACTAAATGGTAGTCAAAGGTGCCGAGAACTGTTATTTTCCTAAATTCTTCAAAATATCTCATTATATGTTCACCAACGGTCGTGAGACCAATTCTGGCCTGATGCTGTGATTTGTCAACAGCGACGCCATATTGGGCAGGGCAAGACTTGCTTAACAAACATGAGTTTTAACGCTTCCATATGACAAAAAATATTTTCTGTTGATAATAGAGAGAGAAGATTTTTGCAACCTCCTCCATGTTCTCCACATTCCATGCACATTTTTGTCTGCAGCAATCTTGAACTTGTTTCTTTTACTGAGCTTGTCCCAGTGAAGACTGGGATTGCCGTCTGTGTGGTGTAAACATCCAATCTGCCGTACATTTTGTCCAAAAGATAGCTTTGCATTGTGATAATGCCAGTAATGCTTTAAAATGCATCGTCTTTAGGCAGAACACTTGAGTTTTGAAACAAAGACTGTCTTCAATGTCATTTTTATCTCTATTCTCACCACTCTCGATGTCCTCTTTGCATACACTCTCTCTGCCTTGCCTTCTCACTCATTATAGTGTATTTAGATGAATAATAGATGTAAGAGATGAAAGTTGGTGAATGTCATGTACAGCATCCAGACGGCAGAGTGGTTAAGCCGTTACGCACAAAACCGAACCTAGATTACATAACAATACAATTTCATTTGAACACTTTGCTATGGATTCATACGACAGCAAAATCATTTCTCAGGTAACACAGCATTGTATATTTAGCTGCCACCTCCATGTGTTGTGTGAGCATGTGTACGGCTATGTTTGGAAAGAAGCACTTGCATACTAACAGAAACCTTCACAGTATACACTGCATACTTCCTACTTCTTAGACAAGTCAGGCAAGCATTTTGAACAAGAGTATGTTGTCATATTACGTCCATGCCTATCATATGGAGTGGCTCAGAGATGAGGTATTTTTGTTGGCTAACCCGGATGTAAGCGCTACGCTGGTTCCCTGGACCGAAAGCTAATCATTTTTCCCATAGAGTTTTTGGAGGATCGCAAAAAATAATATCTGTGATTAACTCATTTTCATGATGTTAACACGTTTTGTCTATCAAGATAATGTTTACAGAACAAAATTTGTCGTTTTTAAAGCCTAAATACAATCGCCACGAGTAAAAAGCTAACACAAGGCTATAAACTGACTACACTATGGTCGCTCGATATCGACAGCTTTATTTAAACTTTATTAAATACTTGTTCCCTGGTAAGTAGTTACTCCCTGAATGAATCCTCAACAATGATTTTAGAGATTTGTGCCCATGTTGCATTATTTGTGAGATTTATATGCCCGATGACGTCTAACGTACCGTCAAAGGAAGTAGTCGCTTTTAGCAACTTGTTAGCAACCGCCGTTTTAAAGACACAACAAGGGTGCAAAAAAATCACAAGAGGGTTATTGAGCAGTTCATCGGACGCATGCGCGCCTGACCCCCAGTTAACTTCTGGGTGTGTTTGAATAGTGTCTAATAATATAACTATATATAGTTAATTGAATTCATGGTAATATGAATTTGTATGATTATTTACTGTATAATAATTGTGTAAAATGAACGATTTGTTGAATTTTGTTGTTTGTTCATTTTATTAAATAAACAATATGTTGAATGGGTCCTGTAGTTTGGTTTCGTTTAAAGAAACAATATGGTACATTTACATCTAGGAGTCGAGCTTGGTAACGGAACCTAAATTTAAAATATTGGAGAGACAAGTTTAGCTAAGTAACGGTTCAGTTTGGTTTCTTTTGATTGTTATCAGAAATATTCTCAGGGATTCTATTGTTTGTGAATGTGCACTGGAAGTTCAGTTGGGGCCATAAAAGTGTGCATAAGGAGAAACATTTGTTTATGTTGTTGAGATGAAACCTTCTATAACTGGTGTGTTATGTCGTAGATTATAACGTTATTTTTTTTGTTTTTTTTTAGCCACAGACCTTATTTACCAAAAACCCATAGACTTTGAGACCATGGAACTCCCCTCCGGGGTGAAGTCCAGTTCTCATTTAGGTATCATCTCAGTCTCATGTTTCTCGTAAAATTGTTCTGAAGAAATAAAAAATAACAAATGAGACTGTAATTGTTCAAATGCGTGAAGAGTTTTGATTGCAGACCTGACAAATCTGAGCTCAGTTTGACACATTGTTGACATCTCTTCTGAATCTGAGACATTATGTGAGATTTCTGACTCTTTTTCTCAGGAGGGCTAAGCAGATGTTTGCTCTCCATTTAATCTCTATGATGTCTGCGAGGAATAAATGAAATAATAAAGAGATCTCATCCGGGTTTTATTCCTTTTTTGTTCTAGCAGGTTATCGGCGTATTTCATGAATACAGAAAATGTACATACTGTGCACAGTATGCATGCTATTTTCTGCAGAAATCGCAAGAGTAGCATATGTAGTGTGCCATTCTGAACATGGCATGAGGATGAGTACTGAAGCGTGATGTCTCCAGTCACTTAGGAGCTGCCGCAGATCTCCTCATAACGCCACAAACGTACGCAATCAAACTTAATTATTCATCTATGCCTTCACAGCTCTAAGCTTCGGTTTAAGATGACTAGTGTGTCATGAAATAGTGCGCCAGAGCTTTCCCTCGTGCATGTGTTTTTAAGGCTAGTTTAAATAGCGTGTGTGGGTGAACGTGTGTGTATACAGCAGAGTGTTGGTACACAGTGGGATTTATGCGTCTTTCTAGTCTGGGTTTGTGAGGAGCGATCGAACATCATCTCAAGTATCAGGACACTCGATACAGCCGTGAATCAGACCGTGTGTATGTTTGTTTGCATGTGTGAGATCAGATGTTTTATCGAGGGACGTATGATGTTCTTATAATGTGTCTCTGATGGCAGTCGAAAGAGTAGTGAGGTCATATTTGATGTTCACTCAAGGACACCAGTCTCTCTCTCTCTCTCTCTCTCTCTCTCTCTCTCTCTCTCTATCAGGCACAATCTGAGATCACCCTGTCAGTTGTGGTCCTGTATGTGTCCATGTGGACCCATTTATTAGCCACACACACACACACACACACACACTCATTGTTTGTTCTCATTTCATACTAACGGTACTGTTTAGCATGTAGACAAAATGTTTATATGCTCTCCTACTTGTAAGTTGCTTTGAATAAAAGCGTCTGCCAAAATTTCTTGGGAAATTTTCTACTTGTTCGGAAGTTATAATCACATAATTTCTTTGTGATTTTGAATCTATGTCTGTGTATTTTGGTTTGAATACACAGACATAGTGTACCTACCCTTTCTTTCAACCTACAATTTCTTTGCCCAAAACTGATTCCTTTGGCAGGGCTAAGCAGATTGCTCTCCATAAGCCTCATTTAGTCTCAGTCTCGGAGGTTTGGCAGGTATTAATAAAGTAGATATACCGAGATATCACGCCTGTGTCTGTGGCAGACATGAAGTCCATCCTAAATTGCATACTTTTGCTCTTCTCTGTGTCATTTTTCTAGTAAAAATAGTGCGAGTAGTGTTTGCATGAAAAATTCCAACAGGTAACACTTCAAGTACACGGATGATGCACTCGATCAACCAAAGACATGAAGTGTGGAACACTTTATGCGTTTGACGTCATTTAGCCAGTTAAGTGTTCTGTATGATCATACCCTAGTACACATAGTGCATAGTGAAGTGTAATTGCGTTGGGTATAGTACGTCATTTGGGACGGAACTCTAGTCTGTTGATCAGTTGAAATCACATACTGTGACAGTACATACTGATTTTGAATGAGGACCTACCTATCGGACGTTAAAACAGTATGTTCTATAGCCTATAGTATGGGTAGTATGAATACATTTCGAACATACTGCACCCGCCATGTTTTATTGCCATGTGACCCGGCTGCAGAATTTAGTCACAAGAAGTTAATTTATTGGCACTCACATTCTCTTTTGTCGCGCCACGTCTGGCGAATTTTATTTGATATACTTTTGAAATGTGACCGTTGCTCAGCTTCAGTGGTATCATGGGATAGGGAAGTGTCCATCCGATCCAGAGCATCTGGGCATTTCTCGCCTACTGTTTTTTGCTTTTTTTTCAGACATACTATTTATGACTTATGAGTAGTTTTTCACCTACTATTTAACATGGAAGTAAACGATTTCAGATGCAGTGTGTCCGGACAGAGGGTGTGTGAACAGAGGACATGTGGTTGAAGGGATGTATAGTCTGATTTAATAGTAAGATGCATCAATACAAAATTTCTCCATCGATACGATTGCCGATTTGTCCGGAGTGACATGTGCCAATACCGATTTTGAAGATTAAAGTAATATTTCTTAACTTTCTGAATGTTATTTATTTTAATAATGACAGTGTTGGGTGAAACTAGTTACTATGTAATTAGTTACTATAATCTTATTACTTTTCCCTTAAAATAGTTAAGTATGTGATTACTTTTATTTTTCTGTAATTTAATTACAGTTACTGATGTAATTGAACTAAATACTGTGTAATATGTTCAATAGTGGAAAAAATCTAACTTTAAAATGTATGTTTTATATATCCTTTTCACGTTTGTATACTTTGGTCTGTTAATAAGATTAATTGATGTAGTTATTTATTATTTATTTGAATGAATTAAATATGCTGTTTAATGTCTATCCTTGAATCAATTCAAATCAAGGCTGATGTAGGACCTAGAAAGTAATAAGTAATTAAATACTTTTGGAGAGGGTCATTTGTAGAGTAATCTAATTATACTATTGAATATGTAATTAGTAACTTGTAACGAATTGCTTTTTCAGAGTAACTTACCCAACACCGATGACTATTAATATCGAACATCAAACTGGTAATACAGAGCACAAATTAATAGTATTTTCCTGTCCACTTTTGATTGACAGGATATATCGGCTGTTTTTAAGGGGTCATATGACACGGTAAAAACGAATATCATCATTTGTTTTAGATGTAATGCAATGTAGTGATTGGTCGAATACTGCAAGCGTGTGACACCTCTGACCGTATTTGAAACTTCAGGTTCCAAAGCAATTGTGCTGACAGACACGCCCACCTTTCTTGCGTATACATTTGGGCGTGGGCGGTCTTAGTAAAATCATACCACGAGCTGACGTAGATTTGTGGGGGTGTGGTTACATGAGTACTTTCAGGAAGGTCTGGGTGAGTATTCGCTTTTAGATAGAATGACTCTTCAGTGCGACACTTTAATTTTGGAAATTCTACGTGTCTAATACATGCATGAGCAACTTAACACACACACAGAAGACACAGAAAAACATGTATTCGCGCCATATGACCTTTTTAAACTATCGTCTGATATGTGCTTTTATCGACTGACACTGATTATTGGCCAATATATCGGTGTATCTCTAGTGGTATGTTAGCTGGACATTTACATGGTAAATTATTTTCAGCATCCTTGTTATCAGCAGTACAGTTATTCAGGATTCCATCATGATTTTTTTATTGAAGCCCAAACTTAAAAAAACAGGAAAATCCCCCAGTCTCGTACAGAAGATATTGTTGTGCCTTTTATTGTTCTTATATGCCATATCATCTTTAAAGCAATGTTGAGTTACTATAAAATAGTTTAGATGATATTCTCGCAATCTGCATATACACAACTGTTATAATTCACAAACTCTGAGTGTGTATTTGCAGTTTTCAGTAGCGCGGTGTGTTCTCATCGGTTCTCCCTCTCACGGCTCCCACACGTCGAACTGCCCTTCTCATTTATTTCACTCGTTTCTAATCCACCCATCCTTTCTTCTCACTGACTGTCCCACTCGCATAAATCAACCTTCAGAGCACACGTTCACTGCAGAGGTGCATCTTTGCCACGCAGTCAAGACACACCGTGAGATAAAACCTCCGGTTACACTTTGGGTCTTGACGAAATACACACACTGAGATCAGATGATGCGTGCAATTTTTTTTTTGTTTAAATATACTTGCCTTTCCAGCATAATGTGCAGAGATGCCTCGCCTGTAAGAAATCCATTTGTAGGTTTATTTGTGTATGTCTAATAGGGCCACACTTCACAGGTAAAGACAAGCAATATATGCGACTGTAGGCTTCTAAGAATACAGGAGCAGAGTTTCCTCTCTCATGCCAAATCAGGGCAAGCTATGGCGTGCCAGGGCACATTGGGCTCCGTCTCGACTCCTCAAGCTTCCTCGGAACAAACGCCCGAGTGTCTTTGGCCCAATGGTTACCCTTGAGTCAAAGAAGGCCAGCTGGTGAATGAGTCTGGCTCAATGTCACAGGAGTTCAGAGTCACAGGAGCTTTGGGTGTAAGAGTCACAGATGGATTTACACACACGCATGTTTTCGTTTCGTGTGGCCATATGTAAGGAGTTGTTAAAATAAGTCCTCATTAATTAAAATTACTATGGAAAGGCAAAGTGGGCTTTTTTTGAGTGAACTGCTCCTTTAATAGATTACAGTATTCAAACTGAGAGCGAAAACAAGACCACCTCACATCCCCCATCCTTGCCGTAAGACCTCCGCAGCAGTCTTTATTTACCTGTTTTTCTATTGCATGTTTTTGCAGATCAGGTCATTGTAATTGAAACAAAACGCAAACAATTGCATTGCAATTTTTAAAGAGGTTGCAAGTCAACTTGTTCAGTTTTTATTTCCCAGAGTAATTTTTTCCCCTACATTTGCCATCTGGCAATTTGTAAATGGGAAGTTGACAGATAAACCAGCAAAAATTGTAAAATGCAGATAAATATGGATAATCTAAAATAATATATTATTATCGGTTTGTTTTCTACATTTTTGTGGTCACAGCATAAGACACATGTATGGTATGTGGGATGTATGTAGGGATGCACCAATACTAAGTTCATGTACTCGTACTCAAAAACATGCACCGATACCAAAGGCCTATGCCTCATGTGATAGAACTGACAGAACTGACTGAAATTTGTCGTGAAAGTTTGTGAAAAGCACATCAATTTTTTTTTTCATAATGTGTTTACGGTGGAGTCGTTTGTAATTATGAAGCTATTCCATTTTTATCAATCTCACTGTGTCATAACCATAAACCATAACTTCTTTAAATCAGTTACATGAAAAGGTAGATTGGGCTAACTGAAATATGACTGAAAGTCCAAACTAATTGCTAGTCAGTGAGACTAGTTGTCTATGCAGCTGGACCCTGATCTCATGTGATCTAACTTTAGCTAGATGTTTAAATATTCATAAAGAAAGATTTCTACGTTTTGACAGATTTTTGTAGCATTTTACGATGGTGTCAGAAGACCCATCATTTCAATAAAAAATGTAATACTACCAACAAAGTATATTAAAAAATAAATAACTGGGCCTGGTTTCACAGACAATGCTTAGCTTAAGCCAGGACTATGCCTGAGTTAAATTAGGAAATTTAAATCGCTTTTATTAAAATGCATTGGATTAAAATCTAACTGGTGTGCATCTTGAGACAAAACAATGGCAATGACATATTTTAAGGTATGTCAGTGCAATTTCTTTTCAGTTAAGACTCCTTCAACCCTAATTTGAGTCTGGGACTAGCCTTAAGCCTTGGCTGTGAAACCGGGCAATGATGTTCTAAATAATCTATGCATGTTTTCTTGCAATGTTTTTTAAGTGTTGTCATCATGTTTATGTATAAATGCACCAGTTTGGCGAAACATAATAATTGAAAAGCAATACTTCTCAGTACTTATCAATATCTACAAACAGGAGGTGACAAGAACATTGATGCAAACAAAAAAATGCAAACGGAAAATTCACAACTGACAACATAAATTATGGATTTACAGCATTAGTTAAGTGAAATGTTTGTGCAGTGGTTCACAGTTTTGGGGAACATTACGGTTTAAAGTAAAAAACATGTATTGTGTACAATAGCATCACTTTGACAAAAGTGCCCTTTATCGTCATACCTCGGCTAACAGCCCTCTCTCTCCCACACACTCACACAAGCACATACAGAGAGAGAGCGTGAAGTGTGAAGCTGAATTTTGGATGAAGTGTGAGTCAGTTAAGACACATTTGGGTTTACCGGTCAGCACTACTAACTACCTACAATAGCTAATGTTACCTAACTAGACTTTAAAAACATGCTCAATATTCTCATAGCATTCACTGGATTAGCAGAGCTCAGTTTCCCTTCTGCAGTTGGTTTAGTACTTTTTGGAATCGCACTGACTTACAGATGCTTAGCATCTTTTAACAACTTTGAGCCTCATAATAGATCTGTGTTTACAGCTTTAAATATTCTGTATGGAATGTCGCATGTCTGTCTCTCTGTTTGAGAAGACAGGTAGAGAGACTGTAAAAAGATGAAATTGCATAGTGTGGTTTTTGTAAGCAGGGATTTGTGTGTGTAATTTATTATTTAAAATGATTTAGTGAAATTTAAGTGTACAGTTAATTGTTGTAAAGGTGAGTGTACACTGAATTGGTGTAGAGATTAAACTGAACTGATGTATAGTGTAAACCATATTGTTATAAAATGGAATGTATACTGGATGTAAACTGTACACTAATCTGAATTGATGTATAGTTTAATCCGAATTAATGTAAAGTAGAGTGTAAACTGAATTGGTGTAGAGAGTCTGAACTGATGTATAGTGAAAACCGAATTGATGTAAAGTAGAGTGTAAACCGAATTGGTGTGGAGAGTCTGAACTGATGTATAGTGAAAACCGAATTGTTGTAAAGTTGTGTGTAAACTGAAGTGTTGTAATGTGGAGTCTACACTGAATTGGTGTAGAGAGTCTGAACTGATGTATAGTGTAAACCATATTGTTATAAAATGGAATGTAAACTGGATGTAAACTGTACTCTAATCTGAATTGATGAATAGTTTAATCCGAATTGATGTTAAGTGGAGTGTAAACTGAATTGTTGTAAAGTGGAGTGTAAATTAAACTCATGTATAGTGTAAACTGAATTGATGGAAAGTAGAGTGTAAACTGAATTGGTGTAGAGAGTAAACTGAACTGTTGTAAAGTGGAGTGTAAACTAAACTCATGTATAGTGTAAACCAAATTGTTGTAAAGTGGAGTGTAAACTGAATTGTTGTAAAGTGGAGTGTAAACTAAACTCATGTATAGTGTAAACAAAATTGTTGTAAAGTGGAGTTTAAACTGGATGTAAACTGTACTCTAAGCTGAATTGATGTATATAGTAATCCGAATTGGTGTAAAGTGGAGTATAAACGGAACTGAAGTGAAGTGTGAACTGAATTGTTGTAAAATGGAGTATAAACTGATTAGATGAAAACTGTAGTTTTAAACTGGGTTGAAGTAGTGTAAAGTAACTGATTTGATGTAAACTGTCGTGTAGTGATTTTAGGAAATTTTGTTGAGTATAAAGTGAAATAGTGTAAAGCTGAGTGTAAACGGATTTGGTTTGCTTGGAGCAAAGGTGAAACAACAAATGAAGTGAGGGGAAGATGTCATGATTTGGCAGGGAACACTGTGCTCTGAGAGGCAAGGTGAGAAAGGACAGGAGTCAGAATGCAAGCTGCTACTGCCACACCAGGTGGCCCGTCTGGACTTTACATACTGTGATAAAGACTTGAACTCTATCTTAGGAAAGAGAATAAAGCTGAGGTAGATTTGTTTGAAGGTCAAATTACAGTTTTGACCAAAACCTTGTTTTAGTGTGACATGAATGTGAACTTAAGGGCAGCTTGGTTAAAATAGGTGTTATTTTACTATTCTAAATGATTGGATTGACAGTAAAGGCCTTCTGGATGATTAGGTGGAAAGCACACACTTAAGGTCAAATCTAGGATGCAGAATAACATAGAGACCTGGGGTTGGCTGTTTGTGAATGGGGACAGAAAAATCTAGTTTGTATTTATTGATTCCATAATTTGAAGTTGTGTATAAGCAGCGTCTTTATGATAGACTGTGGTGTCTGTACAAGCTTGCACTTCAAGCTCTGTGGGCACCTTGGGATTTGACATAACTGAATACTGTAAAGCTCAGCAATTACCTCTCTCTCTCTCTCTCTCTCTCTCTCTCTCTCTCTCTCTCTCTCTCTCTCTCGCACACTTATACACACACATATTCCCAATCCATAATTAAGAGATCAGTGGCTCATGGGGCGAGTTGCTGAGAATGATGCTGTATTGCTGAGTCACACACTGCCACTTAGTGGCCCGGTACAGAACTTCACCATCAGATCGCATCTTCCCACAATCACTAGCGGCCCACCAGTGATTCAGACTCATGATTGGCATTATTTTTTTTTTCTCAAAAATGTTTATGGGTGAACCTGATGTTTATGTGATAACACTGTTGTCTATAGTTTCATTACACAGATGTCAGATAAGTGACTGTGTCTGTTTAAAAAATGGCTCTGTGTTACGGAAACACGCTTACAAATCGTGAGAAAACCAGCCTTTGAATAACGTGGTTTGTTTGCTTCAGACTTTTTATCTTCACGTTCCTCTTATGGGTGATGCGAGTTGCCTAGCAACCATGCCTTCGGGTCCTGATTGTTGCCATGACGATGTGGCAGGGTGTCATGTAGAGAACGGAGAGGAGGGAGAAGGAAAGATAGAAACGAGGGAGAAATGAATGTATTAGTAAATTCCTGTAATGATATATATCTATTTGCGAGGAAGCAGAGGAAAAGGGATGGGGTGATGGTCGTGAAAATTCATTAGGCAAAACTTGTAGAGAGGCGTGAGATGACCTAATCATGGAGAACGGAACACGTCTGTACGGGGGCGTATTCATACGTAGATACACGCAAATATAAAAATATCCCTTTGGCATCAGATGTATAGTGTGATGAACATGAATCTGCCATCAGAACATCTGAACATGTACGGAATGATCCTGAATGAGATTGTGATAGTTTCTCTGGTCAAATGAAGATTAATAATCCAGTCTTCGCTTTCTCGTATTCTCCTGGAAATTAGTAGATATCTCACATGTGTTTAGAGTTTTTAAAAGAATCACAACAGTTAGTGATGCACCAATGTATCGGCCACCGATATTAATCCCCCGATATTGGATTAATTTAACACTTTCAACATATCGCAATAGCATGAAATAGGCCGAAACCAATGGTTTATTTATTAACTGCATGGAGGCAATGAGTTGCATTCATGTTCAGGAAAATTAATTTAATGCAGAAAAAATAGCTACTACTATGCAATTGACCAATATTGGTATCGGAAGCAGACAGTAGGTTTTTTATATATCGGTATTGGCCAAAAAAACAGTAACAGTCTCATGAACTGCTTATGTCATGTCCATTTTTTTACGTATGACCCTAGAAACAGTTCTAGTTCTCACTGTGGTTGTCCAGATTGTAGTACTGTTATGCATAAATACTGCTCTAAATGACATTTAATCATCAACAAGCACTTCTGAAAGCAAATAAAGTGTACTATAAAGCATTTTTAGGTACAGATTTAGCAAAATAAGTTTAGTGTCTTGAGTGAATAAATGTTTGTTGTTGGTCGTGCATACAAATGCATTCATTTTAGGTTTAGTGATTCCTGTGATTGGGTTATTCTCTATATTTGATATTAAACTGAACAATTTCCTCTCTGTATAAGTGTCATTTCCACTGTCATCCCGTCCGGCCCTCTATCGTCTTATTATGGGCTGTTCAGAGCATAGTGGTGCTACATGGATCTGCTGTCTTTGGTTTGGCTGCAGGCACAGTTCTGGGCGACAGGACTAGCTCAACATTTGTTTTCTTACTTTGTTGCTCTTGAATTGTTAATGCTTCCTTCTGTGAGCGTTTAACACTGTTTAAAGGCCCAATGTGTGATTTTTTAGAGGATCTATTGAAAGAAACGCAATATAATATCGGATATATAACACCTCTGAAGACATAGCTATGTCTTCAGAGGTGTATAAAGCCTAAAGAGTTTTTATGACCTTAGAATGAGATATTTCTATCTACATGCACCGCACCATCAATACCAGTATGTGACACCCCTACATGTGTACACTGTTCTTTCCTATAAAATAGCAAAAATGATAAAAAACATGCATTTAACTTTATATGTTTTTTTCTATACTGAAGAAATATACATTGTCAACATATTGTCAACAAGTTAACAGGTTTTTTTGTGCCTTAAATTCATGAAACCTCCTGGCCAGGATACATATAACAACAAATTACAACAGGTTTATTTTTATGTAAATTATATCTCAAATGATAAAGATCCAAATTTTTACCCGGTGGGTGTTAAAAACTGCAAAAACTTCTAATACAAAGGATTTTAGCCGAGATTTAAGAATTCAAGCAAACACCCCTCAACCAACTACAACTGGGTTAAACGTTTATTACTATTCAAAAGTGTCAAATATGTTAAATATTGACTGTTTGAACAAATGCCCAACATCAAAACGAAAAAGTTTTCTACTTTGGTTTGTGACCACCTGTCTCTACATTTTGGCATGGATGATAATTGACCTTATAAGATTTAAAGGCTTTTGCAATGGGAGAAAGTCAAGAATGATTTGTTTTCAGCTTTATTAGAAAACCACCGGTTTACAACTACATAAATCCTGAGATCAATGCATTGATTTAAAGAATCAAACAGATCAAGAACCATAAAACCGTATCAAGAACCAGTTGTGTGTTCCGTCTTCCAGAAGCGTATATGACAACCTCTCTCTTATCCCTCCTCTCATCTCCCCCTCCCTCTCTGCTTTTTCTGTTCTGTTTTTTTCTGAAACCTGTTCTGTGACTCAGAGGTGGAACAGTCTACCAGGTTTCATTGTGTTCCGGCTGGACCAACCTCAAGTCTCTCTTCGTCTCGAAACCCCCATACCCTCCCTTCCCCACTTACCCGCTCTCCGTCTCTTACCCTCTTTTCCCCTCGCTGCGGGCATTTTGGTTGTTGTTTGTGGCTCATGAGGGCTCGTGCAAAGCTTCCTCTACTCTGCTCCTGTGTGGTACGTACATTTTTTCCTTTAAAAGCGCTTCCCCCTCTCATGATGCTGATGCTTGCGTTGTTTATGTCTTGGCTGTGCTGCGTGAATCTACAGTGTGTGCGACTGTCTGACCAACCGACACTGGATTTATCATGTGATGCATGTGTCTGGTACACATACACGTGTGTCTGACCGTGTGCGTGTTGATGTCTGGAAAAACTGATAAACGAAAAAATGACGCTTGGAGATTGAACAGTTCTGCGTAGCGAGTCCTGGAGCAGAGAGCATAAACTGCATTTATGAATGGGACAGAGGTGCATATTTCTTCATGCGACGTGTCTGCTTTGATTTAATTACGCTTCTTAAATCTGTGTTTGAGTTTTCTAGACAATATAAAAGTCTACGTCTGCTGTATTGTGTCATCATTTATGACCAGAAGTAGATTGTGTGTGTGTGTGTGCATCTGCGCAAAAGAATACGCTTGTATATATAAGCATACGCAATAGATTGTCGTTATGGCAAAGTAAGTTTGCCGATCATACAGAAAAATGTGACTCAGTAGGCAGATTTGATAGCCATCAAGCTCAAAAGCTTCCACCCTACCCGCTAAATCAAATATCTTCACTAATGTGGGCATATAATATTCATTGGCTTCGTACGCTACAATCCTGTAGAAGGAGTGAGCAAGAGAGTACGAGAGAGAAAGAGATGCAGGAAGGTCGGCACAGGCCAGGAAGGTTAAAGGTCAAGTGACTGATTGTAGATTCTACCAAAATAAACTTGTCGCTTTATTGAAGTAAAAATTTCGATATATTAACTAGGGATGTAACAATATTATCAATATCGTGTTACCGCAATAGCAAAATAAGTCTCAATAATACCGTGGTCACATGACTGAATGAAACGATAGGTGTTCCGGGCCTAACATAGAGAATGTTTGAAAAACAATAGATGTTACCTTTGGCAAGGTCAATCTGATGCAATTATTTTACTTGATAAAAGGGATTTTTAGGTAATTTGACCCATCTTATACTGTAACTCGTACCTCTAAGCAACAGTTCCGATTAGAAGACAAAGAAAAGAGGTTATGGCATGTTTTCAAGTCATCATTTGTCATTTTAAATATCGCAGAGTAAACCGTACCGTGGATTTTATACCCACCCACTGAGATTTTGATATTGTTACATCCCTGATATTGATATAACAAATAATTTTAGGGGTCAAAATCAAACTATTCTTTTCACATAAATCTGTCTTGCTTAGCAAAGCGAACCCTTTGTAGGCACACAAAATAGCACAGCGTATGGGAACCGCATGAGAGATTCGATTCGTTTTGATTTTGGCATGCTTCTGAGTTACAGAATTACATGATAATCATTCAAATACATTTTGTACATTTGTAATGTGGCCTGTTTGGGGACAGTATTTGAATCTGAAGTCATAGGCGAAAAGAAAGACGTGACAGTTGATGGTGACAGTGGACACGTTTCACTGAATGCTTGCTGGCCCTGTGTGACCTCCATAGGATGAGGATCTGTGTGTGAGAGTTTCATCAGAAATGCTGTGATTACCAGTTTACCAAGTTGTGTTGTGTTGTGTTGTGTTGTGTTGTTGAGCCACCAGAATAAACCAGCCTTCACTCCATACATCATACCGGTGTAATCTGGTTAGCAGACAGCTCCTCTTGTCAGCTGTCAATTTCATCTCCATTTGGAAACACAGTTTGTGTTCACCTGTGTGTATTCACGTGTCTATGTCAATGTTCATTTATTTCTATAGCACAATTAAACACAACAGCAGTTGACCAATGTGCTCTACAACAAAAACACAGCCAATTTAAAAAGAAAGAAAAACAGATATAAATCTATCCATAAAAACAAAAAAGTTATAATATACAGTATATTCATATATGTACATGTGTATAAATATACATATAACACCTGCAGCTATAGCATGTTCAAAACAAAAAATAGTCAATTACCAAATGCCAGTTCAAAATTTTTTTAGTTAACTTTGATTTAAAAGCAGATATGGATGAAATAAATCTGATAGCAGCGGGTAATGCATTCCACGTGTGTCCTGTAAAATACTGTAAAATAATTTCTGCTAAGTCGTTCCACACCAAAGTTAAACTCTTCAGTTGATAAACTTGAGCCGAAGCCCTTAAAAAACAAATGCAAATGTAAATGCACATCCTGTACAACAGTAATCAATATGAAGGAAATAATAATTCAACTGTAATTTGTTAATAAGGAGGTGAATTCACTTGAAATGGGTTGTGTATGCGTGTGACACATCGTGACTCCACATTATGGCATTCTGTTTAATTTCAGCTTTTAGAAGAAGTTCTTCTGTTTAAACCATGGGTACTAGATGTCATTGAATAATAATCATAAAAGGTGCTGAATAATAGTGATGTAATATTGACCAGCAAAAACTGATAAAACATAAAGGCATTTATAATCCATATGAACAAAGTAAAGCACAACTTCGCTCGTTTTGCAACCATTATTCATAGTCCAAGTGTAACAGTCAATTTGATTTATTGAAGAATTTCTTCTTTTTTAAACCCATAATTTAACACTTTTTAGAAGTTATCTGACAAGACAAATCAAGCTGTTAAACAGCCATATAACACATCTCTGCCTAATGGAGCAGCTTTACAGACTTCATCAATACCACACGGGTCTATTTAAATACAGAAGAAATAGTTGTTAAACAAGATCCAATTTTCAAGAGAGAAATTTCCAGATCTCAAATAAACATCTTAATAACATTGAGTTGACATCCATTTAACCAGAGAAAAGCCTCCATTACTACAGTCTCTCAAACAGGGTGAAATATGTTATGTCATGTTATACTTGTGTGAAATCCATCAGTCTATGATTCTCGGAAGTCTTTTAAATGTGAAGCATCTTTTCTCAAATACTATACCGTTTAGTCGTTTCTTTTCATCCTAGTGCAACTAGATAATAGAAACTGCTCATTTATGATCTAATAGTGTGTCATTAATTAATATTTCAGCAGTTTGATTTAAAATGGAATGCAGCTCTCGGTACTGTACGTACTGTTCTCTTACAAGCATTCTTTTCTTTTTTTTATCAGGTAGCTCGTCTTTAGATTCGGGTGTGAGATTATTCAGTACTGAATACGTTGTGTGTTATTATTCGCGAATATTTGTATGTTTTGGGAGATGTCTTATCATGACAGATATACACACACTTGCATCTACATGCAGCAGCCAGCCAACTCACTAACCGCTAGGGAATCCCCGCCCCTGCAGATGTTACTATGGCAACGCGCATCGGGCTAGGGAAGGAGTCCCCCTTTCTCTGCTTTTTCAGCTGGATGGGAAATACATTAACTACCAGCTGCAGAGGACTCTGCTCTGCTGCAAAGCATTGTGGGATAGGAGACGAAGCAATACACTTAAGGGAGATGTTAAACAACACACTGAACATCAGAGTACTGATGTAAAGCAGGCGTATAGTGTTTAGAGGGTTGGGTTATTTTTTGATTTTCCGATTAATTGTGTCTGTGTCAGTTATTCAATCAATTCCAAAAACAAAAACATGTCTTTTATTCTAAGCTTGTGTTCCAAAAAATGTTCACCCATCCATATGTGCAGTACACCTCCTGTCCTGCAGAGGTCATCAAGTCTGTGAATTCACCTTGTCCCAGTGAATTTTGTTTAATTACAGACTATTTTTGTGACCACATGTACCTGATATCAACATTCGTCTCTTGTTTTTCAAAAGTCATGACAGTATGAGTGACACAGAAAAAGTGATATCCTTGCAGGGTTAGTTAACACCTAAAATGTGATTTCATAATTCAGATTTAAGTGCAGTGATAATACTGTGTGTCATGATCTGTAAACTGTATTGCATGTGTGAACAGCGTGTGTGAGAGTTTTTTTATCTTTCATACTAAAGCTGCAGGCTGTGCACAGCTTCCGACTTTATCAATATCCATGGAAACTGAGAAATCCATTGGAATGATACACACGATCAACACACACACAAATAATTTACTGTATTCATATACTCACTTTTATAAAACATCAGAATCAATTATTTACAGAGGTCATTAAAACATTAAATGAATTAAAAAGCAATACTCTTTGTAAAAACTTGAAAAAAGAGAAGGTCTTGAATTATCTGTTTGGAGATCATAAAAACATGCATTTTTCTATTTGAGGCTTAAATACTTTTCGAAACCTGTTAGCCGACGTATTAATCTGTTTGTAACCTTTAATTATGTGAATGTTAAGTATTTGTATTTTCCTGTACGGCCAGCGCGCAGCCTGTCTTTGTGCGCTTACGTCACCCATGCGTGGCTAGTTTCGCACCGCAGTCGCTCCTGAGATGAATGCACAATACAGCTGACACCTGCCTCTCTAGCGCCGCTAGAATACAACACACCTGTAACGTCTTCATCAACAAGTGCTCGTTTATGAGACGCTCGTAATTTGTCAGATCATCAAATGATGAGGTGTTAACAACTTGTTCGAGCGCAGGCCTGGTTTCGCTTCCGGACTTTCTCGTGGCTTAATGGTGTGGTTTTGTGCATGCTCACTGTTTTCTCTGTTTTCGTGTTTTGGTAACAACGAGCTTTGTGGATTTAGTGACCCGCGCCTAATCATTCTGCATTTCAGCACCATGGACAGCTCGCGGCTCCTTTACGCCACTAGAGGGCGCCACATACACGTGTCATTTTATAGACTTCTCTCGCATTTGATGTTTTCACGTTCATGTCCATTTACTTGAATTAATCTTTACTATGAGAATTGTATCTATTTTTATAGAGTGTCTGGGTGAGTGTGTGTACTGGTGGATGGGAGTTAAATACTTTTTTTGTACCAAACTACATTGGTACATGCTGGAAACCATAATACACTTCACATATCTATGCAGGGAAGCGACAAAATATTCAAATATACACAGACAGGAATGTATAGTACATTCTAGGCTATATGGCAGTATCATTATAATATTTTGTTATGTGGAGGGTTTTGTTAAACTTGTTATTCCAAATGAGTATTTATGAAAATATTCTTGTGCTTTTGCCTGCTCCGGATGAGGATGGTGGTCTCTTTGGATAGGCTACCTCATGTTTTAATTTATACGAACTATATACCTTCATAAGGCCGTAGTTTTTCGTCAAGGAATATCCACGAGGGTAATTGTGTATAGGATAAGGCTTTGGCGATTTAATACCCTGTCTATAGCCTTTATAAAGCCTTATTGAACCCCAGTGGGAACGAGATCGGGTTCGGCACCACTAGTCGGCGTTATTTGATCTGTCTTGAGTGCTTGCGCACTGTCAGTGTTGATCGAACTCGAACTCCCCCCTCACCGGGTCAAACCTCCCACTCAGAGTCAGTTACACAGAGGATGAAAGAGTTTCACTCTTGTTTCTGAGCACACCGCTGTCCACGCGCAGAGCGTTGAGACTCTCGTCATCATTGCTCGTCTTTGGCCACGAGCCGCGCGCGCCCGGTGATCCGTGCGTACAGAGTCTATGGGTGTCGACGTGATGTCTCCTCCTCTGAGGAACCTCAAGTGCTTTTCTCCGGTGATGTGCCAGTGTAAACTCATATGTAGCAAACGGACGCTGTCTTTAATGTTCGGCTGTAAGGTAAGCACGGGGCGCGCGTCTCCTTTCCTTTAAACGATGCGGTTTCGTTTGTTCACGTTACATTTGTACATTTTATCCAAAGCGATTTACAGTGTGAAGCTTTACTTGTTACCAGTAGGCGTGTTGTCTGGGAGTCGAACCCACGTCGTGTGCGTAGTTTACGCAATGCTTAACCACACTGAGCAATGAAGAGAGATGAATGAGAAAATGCATTTGGTGTGTTAGTGAGAGTTGGAGATGCAACACTACAGCTTTGTAAAGATCCACCATCCCTTTACATCCCCTCAAAAGCTCATTGTGCGGTTGGATGCCACTGATAGCCACCTGTCTCTCTGCAGCTGCATGCCAGAGACATCAGAAGGTCAGCAGGGATCTGGTGTCATATCAGCTTGGCTCTCTGTGGTCTTGCAATATGGCTCTCGACAGAATGGACCGCCTCAATGCTGAACAACCCATAAAAGCTGTCTGGACGATAAGGGGTGACACAGAACAACTTTTGATAAACATGTCCAACATTATTGCACGACAAAAAAGATTTAGGGTAATAAATAACAACAAGTTTCTTTATAATTTCTCTATAATGGAGCATTTTATCGCCCTGAATGGGGTAAGCTGTCACAAAGAAAGCCTGACTGAGATACATAAATACATATTGAAATAATATTGGAAGAAAACCATCCTAAAGATGTCTGTAAAAAAACAAAAAATATTTTTTTGTAATGCATCCCATCAAGCTTTTTTGGTTACCCAAGGATTCTTACAAGAATTTGATAATATTAGAATTTGTTATTTGGAGAATAAATGATATGACTTCATTAGTTTTTTTCTTAAAATTATTTTGTTTACATAAAAAAACACTAAAACAAATACAATTAGACTTTAAATCAAACCTTTATCTTGACAACTTCTCTTGTGACAACTTGCCTCGGTCTCCCTTATGTCTAGACAGCTCTGGAATACTCTCCACGTCCAATTTTAATTCTAATTCAAGCGAACCAAATCTGTCAAACCCTTTTCACAATTTCTCTTCTCAATATGACGACATGCGAATTGCACTTGTGCTGCTCTTGTTTTTGTTCTATGTCAGTGCACGGTGATTGGACCCGGATCGATACGTCCTGTGTGAAGTAGATTGAGACACAGA
Organism: Triplophysa bombifrons; assembly: GCA_029783895.1. Classification (NCBI taxonomy): domain Eukaryota; kingdom Metazoa; phylum Chordata; class Actinopteri; order Cypriniformes; family Nemacheilidae; genus Triplophysa; species Triplophysa bombifrons. The sequence continues at coordinate 2,294,494 of CM056451.1, forward strand.
TAGTGCCTGAGATGACCTTGAGAAACCGATGGTGTGGAGAGATTTTTGGGGCACGAAAACCCTGAGATAAATGTTTTATAGTCACTCTCACACACTGTTTAACCGTGTGTGGTGTCTGATCGTTCATATGTACCGTGACACGTGAGATCTTCATTGTCATCGACTTTTGACAACTTGGAGGCATGTAAGGGACAGGAAATCATTTAAAGTACATTACCTTACCCAGGTTTGGACAGACTCGACTGAAATCTTTTGGGGATCTTTAAAACCTTTCCTGAGTTTAAATAACTGCCGTAGTTAATCACAATGGGTTCATTGTTCCACATATCAGAATAAAGCGTAAACATACGCTCCTATAGAAGAATTATTCAGTTTTGAGTTAAAAATAGACCAGAAGTTGTATACTCTGTGTTTAAAGGGTAAGAATGTTGCCAGCCAGAAACTTTTTGTGAAGTGTTGTCCAAAGTTACAACATAGGTGAACACTTTAAGAGAACCTTCTTTATTGTTTGTTGTACTTTTCAATCAGTAATGGTGAAAATCTTTCCGCAAAGAAAAGACGTTTACTTTTGGTTTTAAGGTAAGAAACGAAGTTCAAATGTCACGAATAGGCAATTTGGTTTAATCATATGTAAATATAATGTCATATATGTTATTAAAATATATATATTTACATTTAATTTGTCTAAAAACCTGACCAAATGATTTGTTGCATCCAGGTTACCATGTGCCATTAGTTTTAAAAGGTTGTAGTCTGGGAATAACAAACTCCAAACCACTAATTATGGTCGTTTTGGAGAACGTATTCACATTTTTGTCTTTCCATGCTGTATTTGTAATTCAAGCATTCACCTGAAAACATGGATGAGTTCCAGCTGTTGTCTGACATAGCTTGTCTTTTCTCTTCTCTCTAGTTTGTACTTATGTTTCGTTTCGTTCATTTCATTAATTGATTTCCTTTTTTTCTCACAGATATCTGCTCATCTCTCCATCCGATTCTATTGTATTTATTTTCTGCCCCCGTACAGTGTTACTGTAAGCATCGCGTGAGAAAGAGTCCTCTTAGGACATTTCTAATATTTGAATATTTGCAAAACCAACAGACAAACATAAAGGGGGACCAATAGTAATGATTTATTAAAAAAAACAAGAAATTAAAAATGGAGTAGCAAAGCTTCATCCTAACGGTCACAAAATGATAATTGTTTTGTGTTTAGAAGATTGATTGCATGCTTAGAAATACGGAGATGAAGATGTTCAATGGGAGCAGATTATAACATATTCATTGGCTGTAAAGTATAGCTTAAAAAAAGATGCTGAAGTGAAATTAAAAACAAAATTTCTGAACTGAAAAATTAATTGTTTTATTAAATAATTGTTGATTATTATAATTTTAACACACGATCGTGCAGCCTAACTTACTGTCACTTAAAAGAAATGTGCCCTCCGCACACACACACACACACATACACGTCTGGTTTATTATATCCGTGGGGACAGTCCATAGGTGTAATGATTTTTATACTGTACAAACTGTATATTTAATCCCCTACCCCTTAACCTAAAGATCATAGAGAACTTTTTGCATTTTTAGATTTTTAAAGAACATTTATATTCCCAATGGTGACACGAGTTCCCCTGAGTTGGTGGGCATTCAGGTTTAGGTCAGGTTTAGGTAGATATAAAAACAATTCCGCACTTGTGCACACACACACACACACACACACACACACACAGAATCAGGTTTTCACAAAGTGCACGATGAATAATGAATAATGAATGATGTAGGATGAATTTCTTTCTGCCTGTCTGTCTGGCAGCTTTAAACTCCACAAAGAAGGTTTTAAATCGGAGGACATTTATTTAAGATGTTAGCTGTTGTAAATGATGATAAAGGGAGTAAGTACATAAGGTCCTTCCGCTTAAGCGGCCCACGAAGATCCAACAAATATTATTGTATTATATATCCAATGTTTTGATCATCATTCACATGTCTAATTGTTTCAGATTTATAATCCAGTGGCCATAAGAGAAGACTTATGAGAAGAATGTAACGTTATATATGTGTTATATATTTAAGGACATTTGTAAACATTTCATCTGAGCCTTTTCTCCACCAGAGACAAGCAGATGTGTAATGTAGACTACACCTCACGGGCTTCGGCTGACCCTCTCTTTCTCTTCTCTCATGGATATTTCATTTGTACAGTTCTGTCAAACCAAGCAATTCTCTGGTGTGTTTGGCATTTAAGGCTCAGTTTACAGACACTGATCATATGAGAATGCTAAATGGTTTGTTGGTTTGGAATTGGGAGTAATCTGTGATCAAGAGTTGAGTCACATTGTGTGTTTGTATAAAGACAGGTGGGAATGCTTGTGTTTAACACACATTGTAATGACCATTGGAACAAAATCTACTCCGCATTTCAGTTTATTCTGGAAAAGAACCGGCCACTGAAGAAGATTGTTGGTAAGAATGTTCCTGAAGCTCAACTGTAGTTGGTAAAGCATTGCATCAGCCAACAAAAAACACATTTGGATAGATGACATATGAATGTCCATGTGCCCACGTGTTTGTAGATAGAAATATCTCATTCTAAAGTCATACAAAAACAACACTTCTTTATGCGAGGTCTGTATACTCCTTTGAAGATCTAAAACATTCTGTCAGGGGTGCCACGTAGGACTGGGTTGGGAGACACTGCTTTAATATATTGTAGATGGTCTATAGTATTGTATTGGAATCAGATTGGAATAGAGTGATGCACGGATGGCATATTTGTGTATGCAAATGTTTAATTCTATGACAAACACAGCAGTAATGCTCGTGATTGTGATTCCCAGGCTGATGAAGAGTTTTCAGAATCTACAATGTAGTGTGCCAGTCAGTCAGCTGGCGGTGAGATGAACGGGGATGTAATGGATACAGTTACTCTGCAGATATTAAACCTGCTTGTCCTCAATGCAGTGGAACCATCAGCCAATCGATACTGCTTTGCACCAAGACTAAACTGAACATGTTTTTATTAAGGCAGGACATTGTGTACTTGTGTGTGTGCTCTGCAGTGCATGATGGGAGTTTTTCTTCTTTTAAAGCTCAGTGGAGTTTCAAGTACATCTACACAGGCTTTTTTTTAAGTCTGGTTTTATCATATTATTAGGCAGGACATAAAAACAAAGTTTAAACTTTAGCAGGGCTGGTCAGAAAACGAGGAATCAGTTGCGGTAAATGAGTGTTTATTTGAGGTTAAACAAAATAGACAGGTGAAATAATGGTAGCCAGTGAAGCAGGCGGGATTTCCGCTAGAGTTGGTTGACTGCGAGGCCAACTGGGGAAGACCCCAGTGTACGGCAATGCCAACCACGTGGAGGAAGCGTGGAACCCGTCTGCAGGAGGCGTGAAGATACTCCAGGGGAATCCACTGGAACAGTGATAGTCCACAGAAGAACAAGACCCGGCAAAACTAGTGTGACAGACAATCCTGGAGTCCAGACAACACTGGAGTGAGAATCCCAGGGTGAAACTTGGGACCTAGGTAGACAGTTCTTCCTCAGGAGGCTTGTCGAGGGTGGTGAGGGCCTGTCAGTGTCTATGAAAAACGAAGGGGATCCCAGGACACAATCACAGGACAGTCAATCAAAACAAAAGACTACGAATAGGCTAGACAGATTCCAACAGGAGTAATCCACTTGACAAGACTGGGTAGATAAACACAGGACGGTACTGTGACCTTAGTCAACGATAGCACAAGGGACAATGAATAGTGATGGTGTTTATAAAGGGGTAGGTGAGATAGAAACCAGGTGTGGGTAGTGAGGTAAATGATGGGGTAATGAGAGGGGCAGGTGACAACAATTAGACGCAGACAGCGAACACGTGGCGCCAAGACATGAACTCCACGTGATCGAACACTCACACACGAAACAAAAACAAACATGATGGATATCAACCTCGGAACCCAACAAGGGCCACACAGAATCAGCACCCTATTCATATTTTCTTTTTAGTATCGTATTAGTACCAAAGTTATTTTAGTTTAATAAAATGAAAACTTTGAACTTTTTCCTGTTCATTGAAATCAAATCAATTATTGACCTAAACATGATTGGAAAAACTTAACTCAAGGAAAAATTGAAATGTTGCCTCAAGTTTAAAGCAGTAAAATTATAGTAATTAACAAAAATAAAACTAAAATAACAATTAATGAATCTCATAAAGCAACATTGAAAATAAACTAATACATTATTAAATGACCAAAGCATATTCCAAATTTAAACTAAATTAGCAGAAAAACTAAAAACTAATTTAAAATATTAAAACAAGTAAAAAAAATCGAATAAAAACTATAATAACTCTGATAAGGTCTATACTATTTATTTAGGCGTTACAATTAATAGGGTGAAAAAATACACATTGAAATATATAAGTGCACGTTAGCGTCTAAATGTATTTTTTAAAAGGTTTTTAATGTTTACATGCAACAAAGTGGATTGTAACAAAATTGTGGTGTTTTGTGGATTATGTGAGGTAAAGTGTAATATAACTAATCATTTAATGTTTTATTAAACTCATAACCTTCATATTGGTTCCGTAACTTATTATAAATGTTCATATTGTTCAGATGAGTCATGGTGCTGCAATATTTTCTTGACTGGCCATTTGTTTCCACTGCCATAGAATCAGCTTGAATTAAAAATAAAGCGAACAATATAATACTTTTTTATTATACTTTTTTTAAAACAATAAACATTGTTCTGGTTTTAAAATAGAATACTTAAGAGCTGTTATGCATTGAGCTGAATAGCCTGTTGGTAGCAGGGGTGATTTCTCTCTCAGAAATCTGCTGAATCTGGTTTTTCCTCATCCTCAGAAAATTAAATAATATTCAAGTGATGGGGTACATTTGTGGTTTTTATGATTTCCTCTGTGCACATTACTTTAAAGCGAAAATGTTTTTTTTCTTTGTGATTTTTCACCGCTATCAGTGTTGAGTAAGTTACTCTGACAAAGTAATTAATTACTAGTTACCAATTACATATTCAAGAGTGTAATTAGATTAAATACCTACTGAGAAAGTAATTTGTAGAGTAATCAATTATTATTAATTACCAGAATTATTTTTAAAGTTTTGATTTCAGTTTGATATAATTTTATTAATATTTCAAATTAGCTTTTATTTTTAGATTTTTTGTTTTGATCATAATGTTTGTTAAAGTTTTAGCAATTTTGGAATGCTTTTATAATTTTTTGTTTATTTTTTTGTGTTGCTATATAATATTAATTAATTTCTATTTTATTTTAGTTTTAGTTTTCGTTTATTATTTTAATCTTAGTTCTTTAAACTTATTTCAGTTTTTTTTTTGAGGCAACATTTCAAAATTTCCTTTAGTTAAATTTTTCCCCAAAATTTTTTGGGTCAATATTTTATTTTATTTATTGAACAGAAAAGTTATCAAAGTTTTAATTTTAGTTAACTAAAATAACCTTGCTTACTACTTCCTATATCCTAAATCAACCTTGATTAGTTAAGTGATTTGTGAAAAGACACGGAATTCATTCAAATAAATAATAACAAAATACTATGAAGTACTCTTCTTAACTGACTTAACTGGATTACAAATGTGAGAAAGATACATTAATGCATGCATTTTAAAGTTAGACTATGAATTTTGATGTCAATTGCTCTTAAATACACAGTATTTAGTTCGATTACATCCGAAGTAACTGTAATTTAAAAAAACGTAGTAATCCATTTCTTTACTTTTTAAGGGAAAAGTAATTAAATTACTGTAACTAAATGCTTAATAACTAGTTACACCCAAAACTGACCGCAATGCACGACTCTGTGTAGCTCCTGTAGAATAGCTGCATATTTAAAACATCTTTTATGTAAATTTTCAACCCCTCCCTCTTCAAAAAGCCCAGCATACGGACACATGAGATCTTGAGCCGATCAATTCCTGAAGTGTCCTTAAATATCCTGTTTCACTTGAAAACAGGCAATAACATTACAGCAAAATGTACTCTGAGCACCATTTCATGTTTGATAACTTTCGTACAGTTTTGTTTTTTCTTCATTTTTGTTTCTTTATCTTCAACTTTTCTTTTATTTGTAACTGTCTCTTCTATTCTCTCTCTCTGTATGTACAGTATGTTGTATTGCTGGCTCATTGTAATGTGATCTTGCTGACTTCACTTTATCTCCCTTTTTCTTTTTTATTCCTGAACTGAAAGCTGCATATGAGGAATGGTTCCTGTTCATTTTATAATTTATTCATAAAGTGACGAGAATCCACCTTGAAAAATTCTTGAGAATATGTGTTGCGGTGTTTTATTCACTATTTACTATTTTCATTACTGGAAGTCTTCTGATCTTTAATTCCGGCCCTGCTGTGTGTCTGTGCCGTGTTGAAAGAGATCGTCCTGAGCATTTCCATACACTGATGTTGCTTCCAGTAAATCTTCAATTGTTTGTGTTTGTAGAAATGAGGTTATTCCCTAAGAGTTTACATGATATGTATACCCATGAATATACAAGCAAACATAATACAGAATGGCTTCTGACTTCTTTCTTCTTCTCATAGAAATATAGGTATCAAGATGAAGAGACTCCGCCCTTGGAGCATAGCCCCGCCCACCTGGCTCACAGTAAAAGTGCAGAGATGCTTCACATGAGCGATAAGAACCTGGCCGCCATGGACTCCATGCACAGTTACGCGCCCCACACACACATCTCGCCTATAAAGGTACGGACACACACACACTCACACACACACAAACAGTGTGACACCCGGCATGTGCACTACAAACTTGCAGTCTTACACACGTCTGTACTGGGTCCGTCCATCTATCTTTCTCTTTCTTTCTGACCTCTGTGTTCATTTTCATGCCTGTGTATGTGTGTGTGTGTGTGTGTGTATGTGTGTGTATGTGTGTGTGTGTGTGTGTGTGTGTGTGTGTGTGCGTGTGTGTGCGTGTGTGTGCGCGTGTGTGAGTCATGTTGTATGTTAGTCCACAGGAGTTTTGCCCACTTCTGTGTAGGCGCCATCAGAACACATCCAAACACTCTAGACTGTTTCTTACCCCCCGCTGACTCCGCACACACACACACACACCCCTCTATTGTGTGTAACTACTTAACAATGACACGTTATATATTTAGAATGGCACCTAGCATACAACAATTGCCAAAACACACAAAATGTGATGCTGTATCTTACCATGAAATGTGTTCAACATGACCTTCTATTTATTGTCAACTCAAAGCAATGGAGATGCTCAGAGATGACGATCTGCAAATTTTGGAAAACTTGGTTCCATCGCTCCAAAGTCTAAGGGTTTTTTGTATGGGTTTTTGGTAAATCGCCCGAAATAAGGTCTGTGGTATACAAAGCCTCTAAATATTTCCCCACTTTATTCTATGACATAAAACACACCAATTATAACCCACTCGTGATGTGTCTTGTAACGGCGGTTGCTAACAAGTTGCTAAAGCGACTACTAGCTTTGGTGGGGACGTTAGACGTCATCGCGCATATACAACTTACAAATAATGCAACATGGACACACATCTCTTAAAACATAGTTGCGGATTCATTCATTCATTTAGTAATATTTGAAAGAGTAGTCGGAGGCTTGGTGGTGGTGACGTTGATATCAAGCGACCTTAAGTGTAGTCTGTTTATAGCATCGTGTTAGCTTTTTACTTCTGCCGATTTTATTTCAGCTTCAAAAGTAAGAAAATGTTGTGTTAATTGTAAAGATGACCTTGATAGACAAAACGTGTAGACATCATAAACCTTTGTTAATCACGGAACTTATTTTTGCGACCTTCTAAAAGTCTAATGGAAAAATGCATATGGCTTCCAGTCGAGGGAACCAGCACATCGCTTAATTCTGGGTTAGCCTACAAAAATACGTCATCTCTGAGCCTCTCCATTTCAACCGCCTTTAACAAAGTTTCAATTTTTTTTAAACAAAATGACATAAAAATATAAATTACCTTATTTATTTGTGACATGATTACTGGACACCGATCTCTAATTACGTTTCTGGCAGATGATTTTACATAGACAGCAGCTGTTTTAGCCATCTAGTGGTGAGGTTGCGAATTGCTACCAACGGGTTCACACCACCCCTCCCTTTCGGAGCACTACAGTGGCTGCCACAGGACCATGTTCACACATTTTGTTTTTGAAGCTGCTAGCATCTGTTTTACATTATAATCCTATGGAGTAAACAGTGTTTTCAAAAATCCCAGAGCGCTTTTTTAAACACCAGAGCCAGCGTATTTTTGAGCTCAGAGCGTCTTTTGAGTTTGAAAAAAGTTAAACTTTTTTTACAGCTAACCACTGACAGAGACCTGTACTTTGCGTTACAACATGCGAGGAACGTGATTGGTCGGAAGGCCCAAGCTCAAAAAAATAAAATGGCGACCGAAATTGTCAACTTTTTCTTGTCAAAAAAAGTCAAGTGTGAACACGGCCTAAGATGTCGTCGAGTTTCTCTGCCCAAGAGCAAAGACTGTTGAGCAGTTTTTCCATTTTGGACTCCTGAAGAAACAACATGGCCAAGTCCATGTAAGGGGACCAGCGGTGTATGTAGATAGAAATAGTCTCTGTAGACATAGATATGTGTATTATATTGCATTTCTGTAAGTAGATCATTTTTAATATTACAAAATGCTCCTTTAAAGGATTTAGAAAATAGAGCGCATTTTCTTAAACACCAACATACAAACACATACTGTACATGTTTAATAATACTGATGATTTAACTGTTACCTCTGAAGTGTGATGCTCAGCGTAGACACATGTGTGTAGTGATGTTCATTAATTTCACTTATTAGTTTATATGATACACAGTATAAAATCACCTTAGCATGAAGCTCATTTACATGCTTGTGTTCAGCTGTTTTCTGTGTGTCAAGGGCGTTTGCCTGAATATGAAGGTCAGTATGCAAACAGCTCCTCCTCCAAGCTTCTCTCTCTCTCTCTCTCTCTCTCTCTCTCTCTCTCTCTCTCTCTCTCTCTCTCTCTCTCTCTCTCTCTCTCTCTCTGTGGTACCATCTGTCTTCATGTGAAACATGCCTGTGAAACACAACACATACATGCATAGACGCAGTATTCCTTTGGTTACCTTTACTGTAGTATTTTAAAAGCGAATCCACGTAACGTGATAAGAAAGTCTAATCGGAAAATATTATCAATTCAATTTCAAAGTATTTGAGACTGCGGATATATATTTGGTAGATTGTCACACCTGTAAATAGGTCAAGAAATGCAATGAATACACTGAGTATTATAATATAAGAATGTAATAATATTTTTTTTCTTAATTATGTGATCATTGCATTGCATTTGAATTTTCAGATGCATATTGGTGTTATTTAGCCGTATGCAGGACACCGAAAATGGAGATGTTTGTGTATTTTGTGAAATCACTTTTCGTTCCGTCAGACTGAAAGATGGTTGTGTAGTTTGTACGTTGTGCTCTCAACATGCTGTGTTTTTTCTGTTACTCACACACCGTATGAATCATGTCATGTGTGTAATCATGTGACACATTTGATCTCCTACACGACCCCTTCTGCTGTGTCTTCTATTTTAACCAGTTCATATAACACTTCACAACCTCAACAATCCACATATGTCAAATTCATACTACTGCAAACAATACATTACTGATGAATCAATTGTTGAATCAATTTTTTTAACTGATTCTTTGAATCAAATCTTTGAAATCAAATGTTGAACAGAAACAAATGTGAATTACGTTACATTTACATAATTTGTTTATTTAGCTTACGCTTTTTTATGAAGTGGCTCAAAATGAGAGAGCATTTAACATCTTGTCGAACATTAAGCATCATTAACAGAGCTACGATTGCAATAATTGATTTGAAGCTAGAAATGAGTTTTTAATAATAAGGTTTAGACGCTGTTCTGGTTTGTTTGGTGGTCTCCATGTGTTTGTACGTAAACTGAATTTATGAAAGACACAGATCTGTGGATATCCTCCATTCCTGGAGTGGTCAGTATTAGTTTGGGTCAGACATCATTGGTTTATGAGGAGCTCAAGACGGTGAGCTATGATCCTACAACCTCAGGCAATATAAAGCGCATGTTACCAGATCTTTTCTTGATAGCGTACTTTTAGTTTTGGATACCCCAGCACGTCAAACAACAGGGATGTCCGGTCCTTCCCCTGGAGAGATGCTGTCTTGTCTGTTATATTCATGTAATCCTCTGTGTGCTGTTTGGTGAGGATTGGGGCCAAACTCAGGCTTCCAAAAGCATGACTGGACACCCTGTCATTAAAGAGACAGTTCCCAAAAAAACAATCTGTCATCATTTATTCACCCTCATGTGCTTCAAAACCTGTTTCTGACTTTTCTTCAGTGGAACACAAAAGAAGATATTTTGAGAAATGTCTTGGTTTTGTGTTCATACATGCAAGTTAATGGGAGTCAATTTATTTTGTGACCAACATTCTTCAAAATATCTTCTTTTGTGTTCTGCAGAAGAAAGTGTTGTAGTAGTCAAACAGGTTTGATATGGCCTTTAGGTAAAATAATTGTAATTTGTAAACTTGCCCTTAAATGTAAATGGTTTGTCATTTTGAGAGGCAACATCGCCATCTGCTGTTGAGACACAGAACAGCGGTCAGGACCAAGAATAGATGCAGGTTGGACCAGTCTTTTGTTCCTCTCTTATGGCTGTTTTTTTCCAGACACGCACCCAAACTCCTGCTTGGTTCTGTTTTTTTCCTCTAGCCGTTCTGATATTTTGAATCTTTGGCTTGTGCACCAAACAATGCAATTTGCAATTCATTAACTCGCCTTCAGATTGTTCCAAACCTGTATGCATTTCCTTCTCCTGCTGAAAGGACCATATTTGGAAGAATGTCATTAAACAGATCTCACCCCCCATTTACTCCCATAGTATTTATTTTCCCTGCTATGGCAGTAAATGGGGGATGAAATCTGTTTGGTTACTGACATTCTTCCAAATATCTTCCTTTTTCAAACAGGTTTGGAACAACCTGAGGGTGAATAAATGATGACAGAATTTTCATTTTTGGTCCCTTTAAAACCTTAAAATAACCGACCCAAAAGATTGCTGCAACCATAAAAATATTGTTTTTCTAATGCAACTATTACATGTGATCGATGCAGAAACAGATCAGTACCCGCAGGTCTCATACTGCGTAAAATCTTTGCACCTCTTGTAGGTTCCTACCAATTGTTATTCTATTTTTTCATTTACCCTCTCCTGCCCAGAGCCTTTGATGAAACATATCCATCATATTTTATAAAGCTCAGAAAAACACTGAGAACTTGTACATTCGCAGCATAAAGAAAAAACTACATAGGGGTGTAAATACATTGCTCTGACAATAATTTGAATGGATGATTCTTGCCCACAGGAAATAAAAAAGGAAAAATAAATCACAGATGTGATCTCTCTTATCTCAATTATTTCTCCTAGACATCAATAAGAATTCATTGAGAGCAAATAGAAGCTTTTGTCTGAGAGAAATAAACCTCACAATTATCTCATTGGGGTTTGAAAAGAGATGTTAACAATGTGTCAAACTGAGCTCAGATTTGTCAAGTCTGCAATCAAAAGTCAATATTATTGAAGATCTCATTTCTCATCAAATTTACCCAAATCCAGATTATCTACATTCATTTACACCTCCATACTCTTATTTCCTCTGGGTGATTCAATTGATCGTCTTTCCATCTTAATCTTATTAAAAATATCGGTTTCAAACTGGATTTTTAAAACGATTAAACTGGATTTTTGGAGTAATAACGTGTGATGCATTGGGTACATCACATAATGAATTTGATTTGTATTGTCAGAGAGCAGATGCATTGATGTATCATATTGAATTGTGATGGATCAATGTATTTTTACACAATATAAGTGACAGTATATACAGCAAAGGCTCTGTTTTGATGCTTTTTTATTCTATGGGTTTGTCGCATTCCCAATGTTAAGTTATCCGCCCTCCTCTCCTGTTTTCTTTTCCACAGCCAGTGTTGCTGTCATCTGGTCAAACCCCTATGTATACATCTGCTGTCTCCACACTGGTAAGAACACAGACACTCTGCTGCCCCTGGTGTCCGGGAGGTCAAACTACACCTGCTGTGTAAAAGATCATTCAATTCCTCATTGACACAATCTGGAAATAATTTACCAAGACAATCATTGTTTTGTCATCTTCATCCGCTTCATCATGAAATGTTAATAAAATGACATTTATTAATTCTTAAAATTAAAAACGACATATAATCCTAGTCTATAGAAGTACTGTGTACCAAGCAAAAGCAACCAAGTGGTGGAGCTTAACCAAAGGGTATTTCTCAAACTCAAAAGGACTCGTCCTGGGTAGGTCACATGTCTCGGCTGCCATGTCGTCAAGTGCCTTCGATGGACATTTCAAATAGAGAGAAGCTTGAAAAGGGTGCGTCCTTTGTACCGTCTTCAAAGTCATCAAAAGTCACCGACAATCCCTTGCACACCTTCCCAAAAAACATTGCGAGAATCCAGTCGGGATTTTCTTAACGTACTGTATGTTTTTAACAAAATTAAAGACGAAATTGCGGGAAACTTGTAATTAAATACATTAATAAATTTGATACCTGAAATCTCAAATGAATTGTTGGGTTGTTATGCACGCATTATTATGCACAAACGAAAATGAAATAACAGGAGCAGGTGCTTTGTCTATGATTTTATGGTTACACATGACTTCTCTCTTTAAAGGTGTCATGAATTGAACTTGTTTATTGATTCATACTGTTGCATGATGTCTACTTATGACGTTTGGGAAGTTTTTACATTTAAAAACATCAAAATCAATAAGTAATAGGCTATTTTCTACCTGGGTTTTGTGGCCGGCCCGACAAATTTACAAAATTTTCGTATGCGTTTTTATATATTTGGCTCTCGTTTTTACGGTGTCTCTGAATTGTTAAAAAGGCCTCTCAAAATGCTCGACGGATGCGAAAAACTCAGAAAATCGAACCCAGTCCGAATTTTTTATGACGGACAAAAATATCGGAGGCAGTGTGTAAATGTGATTGACAAAATGTGTGGTCGTATTTATTTTTTAACGTGCGGAAATTTCAGACTCAATGTGCAATGGGCTTTAATGGGCGTGCCGCCACGAAGACTTGTAAGTAAACGCCCACTGCTTTGATTTGATAGCAGTTTGCATATTAACTTAGTTTGAGCCTTCTGTGAATTTGGTTAGAGACTTAACTTTAGGTTACACATTCGTCCTATTCACATTAGGGCGAATCAGATTAGTATTATCTGGGGACCTCGTGTGGTTTATAAATGACTTCCCCACATCTGTATTTCATGTGACGCATTGGCACGGGATGAGTGAAGCCTGTGATTTTACTCAAATTCACTGACTTATTTCCTGGATGAGATGGCAAGGCTTCGTGTACATTTTGTATAGCCTTGTATAGTTGTATGGTGTTTAATGATATCCGTACCTGTCAGAATTTGAATATCCGTATCTGTCAGAATTTGAGCCCCGTGATTGCAATCGCGGGTCTCAAATGTTACGAGAGTTTCCATGATAAATAAATAAACGGGATACTCCCGGTAATTAATGTATATGAACCAGCACCTGAAATAATACCAAAACACTTCGAAACAGCCTCCGCTTTTTGCAAACGGTGGATAAAAGCTTTTGCAGGAAGGTTATGCAGCGACTGTGTTGCGATCTTTAACGGCATCTTTATTGCATGCTCGCTCTATCTGGTTCGCGTGTGTTGTGTTACTTTAGTTCTGTCATGCGCAAACCAGTGTGTGGGTCTAGAGAAGCAGTCATTGATATTCTTCTGTGGAGGAGGTGTTCAACCTATCTATTAAAACAGTTTTACTACAGTAAAAAAAACTACTAAAACTCATAGACACTGGTGTAGTATCGTAAGACATGTTTATGGTACCGTGAAAACCCTAATACAATGTATAACTTAGAAATAGATTGAATAGTGCTGAAGTAAAACAAAAAAAACACGAGGGTAAGAAATAGGGTTATACATCAGATCAGTTACGCTACATAAAATAAACTGGTCACAGAAGACCAGAAATATTGTTGTTTTTTTGGAAAATGTGCACTTATTTATGTAAAATTGAACAAGAAAATAAATGAAATTCACAATAAAGCAAACGTTGTTTTTAGTAGAGTCAGAATCATAATATCCCTAAAATAATATCCTTAAAAGTTATTGATAAACCATTCTCAATATTCTCATTAATAAATTAGCTAATATCGTTCCAAAACCTTCTGTATAATGACAGGACCAAAATAATTGAAAGACTGGCCATGCGCTCTTACAAGACCATCTGTTGTTGAGGAGGACTGAAACCATCTAACCTTTAGGACTGCTCAAGGAAGGACGCAGCGTCACAGGGATGTGTCCTTTTGCGTTTGAGAAACACCCAAGGTTCAATTGAGATGGAATCAATCCCTCTTGAAACCGCAGACATAATGCGGTCCAATGTCATCCACCGTGACATCATCACGCAACAAAACACAGCCATGGTTATTCTTTTCCTGTTATGACATCATCACAGTCACAACTTATTTTAATACGCATCTGCTTCCAGTTTGCAGAGTTAATGTCAGGTTGTTTTTAAAGAGTCCTCCATCACATTTCTCCACGGCATCTCTCAGTCGGATAAAGTCATCATTTTCTTTTTGCTGTCATATCCACTGCAGTAATATCAGCAGAATCATCACTGTGGTGCAGAGCATCAACTTGAAAACACACGCCCGTGCACACACACACACACACTTTTATATTCTCTCTGCAGTTTCAGCCCATTATTTCTGACAGCACCTCGATGTGCCCAGAACAGCATTGTTTCCTCCTGCTTGGTGTCTCTCAGCTGTGATGTAAATTTTCACATACTTGTGTTTGGTTGTGTTAGCGTGTATGTGTGCGGAATTGGAAAAAGTTTACCCTTAAATAAAACAGCAATTTTATTTACTGTACTTTGACTTTATGTATTTTCAACTCCATTTGCCCATTCAATATTTTTTGCTTGATTTTAATATAAGCGCAGTGTCTTAATGCCGCCAGTAGAGGACAGTGTTTGGTCATATTGTAGGTCATCTCGGCTCTTTGCCTGTTTCTTGTTTTTTGTGTGCAAAAAATGATTCACCGATGGAAGGATTCAGTAGGGTGTCAGTAATATTAGAGCTATTAAATGCCTAAGACAATGTTGAGACGCCCACCGGGGATACAGCTGAGATTGCAGGGGTCTTGTTTTTTTTCATGAGAAGAATCTGAGAAGAAAGATGCTTACGCAGGTGTCTGTTTCCTTTCCATAAGTGTCCATTTAATGTCGTTGGTGTCAAGGAGATACAGTTGACATTAAAATGATCTCATTTGGGATTTATCTTTCCTATGGACACGCACACATTAAACAGGAGGTTGAGACAGTGAGATTCTGGTCTCCATAGCAACATGGCTGCTGCTGCTGCTGATATTAACAGCTTTAAGAAGTGCCGAGGAGGCAAGTGAACGAGTGAAGTGCTTTCCTTCGTGCTCTCGATTTCCATTTCTAAAGGACAGGCTGTAGGATGAGAGGTAGTGACATGATAAGAAAAGACGCACAAACACACACGCACACATGATAGATGGATAAACAGATAAAAAATCCCCTGTTCTTTACTGAATGATACTGAATGATTATGCCACAACCACATTTATCTATATATCTATGACTGCTCCAGTTGTTGTGTCCGCCATCTTGGAACAGTCAAGAGTTTGGATGCTGTCATTTTTATCATCTTTTTATTGTTTTGTTAGCCAACGCATTCATCTTGTATTGTCTTGGTTTAGCAATTATAATGACTTTATAAACGCCATTTAACTTTCTGGCTGAAAACAACATTTTCTAATGTCGGCATTATTCACTTGCCACAGACGTTTATTTTCAACAAGATCCCTGATCATTTTATTCCCGTCTTAACATTTCATGGGCAAATTTCGGGGTGGATCATTATGTAATCCTGTCCAAATGCAGAGAAACATATGTTTGGTTAATTCATAGAAAAACAGTAAAAGGGAGTGCGAGATGTTATTGCTTCGCTGAACAGTTAAGGAACAGATGCATCACTAGAATTCTGAGACTTGGGCTCTAATTGGGCATTGCTTTGCTTTGAGCATTTGCATATATGTATAGACTGAATGGTACAGAAACGCCTTTGCACGGATTCCTTATACTGTATATGTGCTTCAAGGGAGAAGCCTTGAGTTATGTTATAAATGAATTATCCTGGTGTTTTCTAACGTAGAAGAGTGTAAATAAAGCGCTGAGATAATGAAAATCCAGAAATGGATTGAAGAAGAGAGATGTTAAAGCGCCGCAGGGAGACAGATGAGGAACGCAGCGGGAAAATGATGTTAGATGAGATGAGCCGCGGGAATGAGTGAAGGATGGAGGTGAGACTCAAATGAGTTCACAAGGGATGAAAGAGTTAATAACGCATATTATTTAAACCCTTCACACTTCAGACCTGAATTAAAGTTTAGCTATTTATATGCTCACAAAGGATTATTGGTGTTGAGGGGTGAAGAACACACACACTTATTCCAGTTTCATTTGCTCATCAAAAGAATATATTTTAAAGGATTTTGGTAACCAAACAATAGCTTTCGTTGTATAAACACAAAACCACGGCGGCATTTCTCAAAATATCTTCTTTTGTGTTCCACAAATGAAATAAATTGTTTCATCAGAATGAATGAAATAAAACACCTATGAACTGAAATTTTTAAGCCATGCCCTTCTAAAGTATGTCACCAAGAGATTGCCCAGGTGGTTAAACGCTTCAGTCTGGACTTCAGTGTGCCAGTGTGTATGTTTGTGCCAGCAGGTCCATCTGTGTGACAGTAGGGCATCCCATAATGCCTGCATGGGCATCACCAGCACTTTAGGATATACATTACTGCTGGAAGAGAGAGAGAGAGAGAGAGAGAGAGAGAGTAGTGGCTCTTTACCTTCATGAACTGTATTAATGGGTATTGCTAAATAAATGACCATTTTATGAGCAAACTACAGTTAATTAAAATGTCAACATTATTACATTACACGGTAGATTGGAAGTTGGTTTCTGATTGGTCCTTAGATTAAATTAAAAAAATTATAAAATATTTTTTTATTATGAAATTTATGGAAGGTTTAATTTGTTTACAGATAAACAACTAAATATTTCAAATCAATATTTTGTGTCTTATTATGTATTTAGTCAGCATGTAGCTCAAAATAAAACTTGTTGTTCATCGATGTTCGACTGAAACCTTGTATCTCCGTTTTTCATGATTTTTTGTCACCCTTTATATTTGTGGGTTTTGCTAATATTTTACTAATTAAAAATATTTTAAAAAGCTTTTCAACTTTGGCAACGTGATATTTAATTATATCAGATATGCAGTGTATTGTAAAGTAGCAGTTTTGTAGATACAAACTTTCGGTAGGGCAGCGGCATTACAGTACCAAATACCAAAAATTATGTAATAATATGTTTGTCTTACAAAACTCACCACAGTCAGGGTGTTGTTGTGGGGTTATTACACCTATTAATATAAATGAGGGCGTTTACATATCAAAAATCTGCTTAAAAAAGAAACCTGTTTATACTTGTTTACATGCATATCAATAAACCAACAACACAGAAATCGCCGTTTGAGACTTGCCAGGTTTATTGCGTGCATTGACGTCGCCATCGATAGTCTGTCTTACAATTAAAAATGCTGCGGGAAATCAATCAGAAACTGTATTTTTATACCTCTTCTCATATCCGCAGTACCTGTATGCAACAATACTTCTTCATCTAGTTTTTTGCCTTATAAATTCAAATTTGCTATTTGTACTTACACTTGTGCCTCACGTTCTGTACTGCAGACATGAACGATAACTCAAGTTGTGCAGCTTCTGTGATGTTACCTGAGTTATGATTGTCCTCTGGTGGATGATAAAACCACAGACGTACAACGAAGAGACCTGAGTAACTCAATTATCATCAAACTAAGGAAACGCATGAGAGTTTGGTTCCAAAATGAAATAACTCCGTTTAAAAAAATCCAATTAATATCAACCCTCATGCAGTTTTTTTTATTCAGGCAATATTAATAACTCAAAAAATACAGTTGACTTTCTTATTTTTGACTAAAACAAATATTATGTTTTTTTTTAGATGTAATGCAATGTGTTTACACGATTTAAGGTTCAGAAACGTTGTATATTCCACATACAGCGCATGTTTGTATCTCCACTTTGCCCCGCCTTTCTGAAACACGCAGATCTTTTACAAAGCTCATGGCTCAAAAAAGCGAGGTGTGCTATGATTGGCCAGTTAACCAGTGCGTAGTGATTGGTGGAATACTGCAAACGTGTGATGAAAAAGTAACGCGTCTGACCATATTTGGAACATCAGGTTCAAAAGCAATTGTTCTGACAGGTACACCACCTTACTTGCGTATACATTTGGATGATTTAAGTCCACTCATACCACAAACTGACGTAGATTTGTGGGGGTGTGGTTACACAAGGTGTTTCAGGCAGGTCTGGGTGAACTATCTCTTTTAGATAGAATCCATCTTTTGTTCCCACACTTAAATTTTTGCAATTTTGCGTGTCTAATACGTGCATAGGCAACTTATAACACACCAAAGACAAAACAAGTTTTTGCGCCATATGACCCCTTTAATGACCCAGTATCCGATCATCTGTAGGGACAGCGTGTGGAACACTCATTCCCTCGTGTTCAGGACTGACTGCCTAAACCTTACATGTGTGTTTGTATGTGGTTTGATTTGCTTTTTTCACCTAAAAATCTCCTGTCGTGTGTGTGAGTGTGCGAGAATGCCGTGTCTGTTCAAAGGTTCGGTACTAATGAATGTTTAAAGTTGTCCCTGCAGCTCTGAGGTAATTACTGCACAGACTTCGGCTGAGACAAATGGTCTGGGGATCCAATGTGAGAGAGTGGATGAGAGAGTGGATAAGAGCGAGTGAGAGAGAGTGGGTGGGTACCGTAGATGAAAATGCAGGCAGAGAGAAGCATTGAGAAAGCAATGTGGGGGAGGGAGAGAAACGCAAAGAGACCCCGTGTTTTATTTAATTTAGGCGAGTCTGTCAACTTGGAGTGTGCTACGTAATACCCGTGTGTGCACCCTGGAAAACACTATTGTGTGCTCATCCAGCTCAAATCATCCTAACTACAAGCCTGACATACTGTTTTAATAATGCAAACACACAATACTGAACTTGTCGAGCTGTTTTTTTTACCTTTGTCAGCGGTTAAAGTGATATTTCTCTCAAAAAGGAAAATTCTGCCATCGTTTACTTACCCTCTTGCCATTTCAGACCTGTATGACTTTCTTTTTTCTTTGGAACACATTAGAAGATATTTTGAAGAATGTTGTCAACTGGCACCCATTCACTTGCATTGGTTTTGTGTCCATAAGATTGAAGCAAATGGGCGCCGCCGCTGTTCGGGTACCAACATTCTTCAAAATATCTTCTTTTGTGTTCTTCGGAAGAACAGAAGTCCTACAGGTTTAAAATGACACGAAGGTGAGTAAATGATGACAGAATTTTCATTTTTGTGTGCACTATCCCTTTAACGTCACCATCATTGTGCACACTGCAAACCGTTGTGCTTTCCACAGAGAAAGCTATTGAGATGACTGCGTTGTTCTGCTGATCCACAAAGCTGCTTTGAGCTCGAACTCTTTTAACAATATTTATGTACAAGGGAATGCAGTTAAGAGCAGGTCATTATTGTAGGCCTAATTTCCCACAGGACGATCCTGTACAATGCCGAGCTGAACGTGATAATTCTCCTGGAAAGCTTCACATATCCACTTGTCAAGTCGTGACGTAAGGAAAACTGTTCCACTAAGTGAAGCTACTATTTAAACAGATGTTTATGAGCACGGTTTACTTTGATTACACGTTAAAGCTTAACTTTCATGAACTCAGTGTCCAGTCTCCAGGGTCATGCCATCAATATTTTCATTAATTGTAGAAAAATCAAACGCTCTCTGGCCATCTGGGACTTCATTATGGGGATAAAGGTTAGGATTGTGGCTTTTTTTGGATTTTGGATTCAATTTATTGTCATTACACATATACAAGTACAGTGTAACGAACTTTAACAACACACAATGAGTGTATATTAGCATTTTTTGTTACATGGTTCCTGTAGCGTCTATGGCCCCACCCCCTCGTTTCCCCGTCTTTCTTCCCGTTAGTGTTTCATTCCCCACACCTAGCACCCCTAGTAAGTTTTCCCCATTTAATGTTGGTTCGTTCCTTTGATGTTCCTTCAATGTCTCTGTTTACCTAATGGTTTAGTTTGCCCTGTTCCTGCGTTGCCAGTTCTTGTAGAAGTGAACGTTTATTCAAGTTTTTTTTTAAATGTTTTTTTTGTGAAATAATAGTATTTTTGTTGCAACTGCTGTCTGCATCTGGGTTCGCTGTCAGTTTCATGACAACCACCAAGATGCATATCCAAAAATATAATAATACACTCTTAGAAGAGATTGAACCTTTAGAGTTAGAAAAATTACTTTAAAGTTCAAATGTGGGCTTGTAATAATCGAAAAGGTTCAAAGTTGAACTTAAAAGTTCTATAAGTATCCCCTATATGGACTATTTTCTGCTGTTTTGTTGTTACTGTTATTGTAATTCTTATAATATCATTTTATTTTCATAGTTTAAGTCTACATTAGTTTACATTTACATAAGTTATATATGGCCTAAAGATTCATATAAAAAACATTTTGAGAGTACGACACCACCATCTAAAACAATAAATATTTCATTTACCCATGAAAAAAACAGAGAAAAACAACTCGGAATGCTTCTTCACACATACTACTTGGAAATAACATAGAAAACTGTGCTAATAGTCAGACATAGAGTGAGATTAGCCCGGAACGAACCAATGTAGAAGTTCAGAAACTGTAAAGTATTCGACTGGGACGCTGTGAGGTCTGAAGTGGGATATTTCAACTGGACTCGAATGATGATTTGCGTTCAAGTGTATCTCGCGCCCGTGGCACAGCTCAAGACACTTACAAACTCTTCTGCGCGATCGAAGGAACTCAGAGGAAGTGCTCGAATACCTATGTTAAGGTAAGACTTAACAAAATTACTATGACCTTTATGAAAACATGAAATAAAACAAATGAGTGTAACTTTAAAGTTAAGACGTGGTTACGATACATTAAAATACAGACTGAAGCTCTGTTAGTTATTGTAGTCTTCAAGGGGACACAACAAACATACAGTAATATAAGTCTGTTTATTTAGGTAAACTATGTGTTGATTTAGTGACTATTTAAGCCTAATTTATTCAGTCCAGTAGGTACAAGAACTAAACTTAATAACATATTAACATGTTAATACATTCAGTGTCGGTCATCTGCATTAAGTCATCAGTAGTCTTATGTTTTAAAGGGATACCCCAAAAACGTATGATTCTGAACATGTATACATTTCTTTGTTTTTCTGAACACACAGGAAGATATTTGGAAGAATGTCAAATCTCACCCCCCATCTACTGCCATAGTATGGAAAATAAAAACTATGGGAGTCAGTAGGGGATGAGATCTGACATTCTTCCAAATATCTTCCATCAGAAAAAAGAAATGTATACAGGTTTGAAACAAAGAGAGGGAAAGTAAATGATGACAGAATTTTCAGAAATCTCTTAATTGAGATTATTTACATGACAAAACTGAATATTAAACTGAAACCAATCTGTTGATTTCTTGTTCAAATTTACTGTAAAGCTTTCAATCATTCAATGTGTTTTCTGTCGAATGTGCGGTTTTCCAGATGTGAATGTCATGTTGCCATTAATGTGGAACCCACAACCTGTACAAAGAGTCCAAAGCCTTTCCATTTATGCCTAACCACAAGGAACACACTAAAGGTAATGTTTGATCTAAATCGATAAATGCATAATCTGTGAATAATATTTTTTATTGAGATATTTTATTTATTTATTATGGGCTGAAGGAATACTGTAATACTAGGTAATTTTCAATGTTTTTTAATGTATTTTTTTGTGTTGTATTTGTATTACTTATTATTGCACTTTTTCAAAAACAGACCGTGATCGCGAAACTGTCTCCCCACAGTACTGAAGGATCATACAGCTGGGATTTACACAGCTCTGCACTGCACAAATCAGTTTGAGGACTTCTCTCTGTATATGGCTGATGTTAGGAAGACTGTAACTGACTGACCAAGTTATCATTCACTTAAATACAAAAACACTAGTCAAAAAGCATTTGTTTTATCTCGTGCTCGGCTAAGGAAGGATATTCGGAGGGTTTGGAATATGATGGTGAGTAAATGATCACAGATCAGTACAGATATTACAGATTAAAATGGGCATTTTTGTTTGTTTAAATAAATGCATATATACTGTATATCTTTATTTATTTTATTTTTTTAATTGTTGTTTATATATCTTTGTTAATGTTTTACACATCACAATCCGATGTTTGTTAATATTTATTGTAATTTTGTGTTTTTGTTATTGTACACAATAAATATTTAATGGAGAATCATGGTTTTGTGTCCGTGTTATGAAATGTTGTGATAGTACAATGTGTAATATAATAATAAAAACAATAGTTTTAATAATAATACTACTGAAATGGTGACTAGTAAGGGGTTCCAATAGGAACTCTGCTGGTTCTTTAATGCACCTTTAAGAGAGGGTTCCAATTGGGAAAAAAAGAACCTTTAATGTGATAGTTCATTCATAATTTCACAAATTCATCAATTTCATACCTATGCTATTTGGAAAAATGTTAGTCATTTCAGTTCCGGGGCATCATTGACTACCTTAGTAGGAAGAATTAAATGGAAGTCAAAGGTGCTCTTTGTTTTCATCAATTCTTCAGAATACCTTATTTGGTGTTCAACAGAAAAGCAATTTTTTTCCCTTACTATGGTAGAGGATGATAATTGCTAACATTCTTCCAAATATCTCTCTGTGTTCTGTTCGTTTGAACAAATACATTTATAGAGGTTTAAAACAACCTGAGGGTGAGTAAATGATGACAGATTTTTCATTTTTGGATGAACTATCCCTTTAAGGTTCCCCAGATGCGATCTCCAGGAACCTCAAAATGTTAATTTTTGAGCCTTTTCTTCTTAAGAGTGTACCAACATTTTTTTGGCGTGTGACATTTTCTCACATGTCGTCAACCTCAATTTCGTCAGATAGTGTGATCAGATGCGCATCTCTCTCTCTTTCTCGCTGTGTGAAGTGTGTGTGTTTTATTTATTGAGCTCCACAAGCTCCCTCTCCTCCGCACCTCTGATGAAGGGAAGCATCGTTGAGCTCGTCATTATTATACGGTAGCTGAGCTGACACGTTTCTTTTGAGCAGAACGAAAAGACAAAAATCGTTTCCACTTGATTCAATCATGTTATATCTCTGGACTATAAACACTCAGCTCTGTCTGTGAAGCGCACGTCATCTTGTGTAGCTGTGTGTGCGAAGTGGATTTCGTTCGCGTTTTGTTGGTAACGCGCGCGTAAAATGGACATCTTCTTTGGATCTCGCTCCGTGCCACCAGCGCTGCGTCATCAGAACCGCACGTCAAAAACTTTTGAAGACCTCTGCCTTCTGTTCCGACTCATCGCGCTCCGTCTGGGCTGTTATTAAGCGCGAGAACGCGCTGTGTGAACGCCCCTTTGGAGTCTGTGGCCACCGCGCAGAAGCGCGTCTCTTCCTCGAGCGCGCGCTGCTCGTTTGGAACGGCACCCGTCGAACACTCGCCGGCGATCGGCGCACCGGCAGGATGTTCGTGTCCGTGTGGTACGCCAAAAAAATGGGCCGACGTTTCATCAACAACGTCCGGAAAGCTAAAAATCAACGCCATCGTATCATGGTAGGAATTGACATCTTTTCTTGTGTTTTTGTTCGTTCATCTCTATTCAAAACAACAAGAAGGAAAATGTTCAAGATGTAACATAATAATGAATAATGATATCAATGATATGTTCTGGATATTTATTATTTATACTCTTGTATTGTATTGTTTTAATGTCTTACTGCTGGACAGGTCAAATATATCACAGGACTTTAAGATCCAAAATGATATGCATTTAAATCCTAATGATGTCCAACACAGGCATTCTGTTCTAGAATAACTCATAATAGTCCTATTGGGAACTGTTCTTTAGTTTTAGAGTCGAGTTATGTTGTTAAATTCCCTCTAGGATGCTTAAGACTGGCTCTAAATATAACAGAAATTTCAAAACGACTGCTTTTAGATTGGTGACTTTGACAGGGGTGTGTTGAATTTGATGTCATATACAGTATAAAGTAGACTTGTCTTTAATTAGATTTTAAGGTATCGTTTAGCAACAGACAGATGGTAGAACTCAGTGTGTCAGAAGTTGCAAAAGGTACAAAGTTAAAATTAGGGTGTCTGTGTGAAATGCTTCTGTCAAACCAGAAGCTTGAATAATAGATGATGTGATTTATGAAACTGAAAATGAGGCACCTGGTTGGACTTGGGTATATTAGAAATAAGTTTGGCAACTTTCATTATGATTACAGGAAGTCTATATCAGAATCGATTGTTAATTGAAAAATCAGGAATTCATTACGTTTTATATGTAAAAAATGTACATATATAAAAATAGGATGTTACAAGTTTAGATCCATCCATTGCTATATCATCTAATTATTTGAATGAAAAAATGATGTGTTACCTCAAATTGTTACTGTAAGGTTGTTTTAAATGATCTTAATAAATGTTAATTGATGTTTGCAAACAGATAAATTCAGGTTGTACCTCGGTTGAAGAACAGAAAGAGGGGACGAGTTATCAGACATCATCATTCAAACACAACCTGTAGTGTTAACTCAACGGAGGCCAAAGAGAGAGAGAGAAACACAATAACATATAACCGATTCCGTGGGTGTGTTTCTGCCCGCGAGTGTGTGAGTTTGAGTGGGTGGATGCGTTCTCTGAGCTCTTTGGCTTACATCATGAATTGTGGGTGTCGTTTCTATCCGATTGTGTTTCGTTTGTAAGACACAGTCAGTCAGAGAGACGCTTTAAGGAGTGAGGATTCACAGTTACGTCTCAACATTCACACACAAGTTAAAAGGCCTTGTGCTCCAAATGTGTCGAACGTGTTACCATTAACATGCATGTAGCTTTTGTGCCTCTACAAGCTTTCCTTATCAATATTGGATGTTAATGTGCATGAGACGTCTTGTTGACATTCAATTTTGCTCAGCTTTTCTAACTTGGCTATGTTTATAAATGGACCTCAAGAAAAAATACACTGTGGACATTTTTATTATATACGTGTTAGATTGAACGGGTGCTATAAAACACACCATTATGTTTACTTTAATTGGTTTTGGGATTACAGTTGTAAGCAGTGATGAAAGCACAGTTTGTGCAGGTTTTGCATAAATGTTTTTATGGTTACACAGAGAGTTGCTGCTTCTGTTGTTAAGTGTTGGTGGTGTTTGTGTGAATTGTGGATTTCATTCTGTTTTCTCCCACACACGGGCAAGGCCATGGGATTTATATAAGTATAGATGTTTTTTGTATGCATGTCTGTGTGTGCCCTCAGGTTTACAAGTGTTTCTAGTTTTAACTTCCTAAACAAGCTTGTCATTCTGAAACCAGCAAATAATGGTGCAAAAGCAAAGAGCCGTAACTTCACGCTCTCTGATTTATCAATCTGTGTGGTGCGTTTCCTGAACAACGAAATAACTCACTTGTTAACAACCATAGTACGATGCATCGTTGGGGAATTTAAGGATGTAGTAACGACTGTTTCCTGAAACCATAACTCTGTCGGAGATCAATCTAGTTGATGACGCCACACAGGTGGTGATGTTCAGATCGACTTAATGTCAAATTCTTGCTGTCAATAACACACATTGCATTTAAAGTCCCAGTGAAATTAAAAATGACAATTCTCATTGTTTCACTAAATATTGTGCTGTTTATAGTAAATAGTTTATTAAAGTGGGTCATTTTCTTTTTAAAATTCAGGTACTCTCATAATCTTCTGTTATAATCTGAAAATGCACTTCCGCCCTAAAATTACGACCAATCTCAAATGACGTAAATTCGATGGCATGGGCGGAGCATCTGTTAACTCCTCCCCTTCAACTGTCAGTCTGCTGTTAGTTTCATTTCAAAATGCAACATCTGTTTTTATTCATCCAGTCAATTCGTAGTAAAAAACGCAAGCCACGCCCACTCATTTTCACTTTTTAAATTCCTTTTCACTCGGAATTCGGAAGTAAAAACGATCACAACTTCCAGTTCACGAGGACTTTAAGGACAACTTTTGCTATCCTATATTTGTTATATGTTGTTTTATTTGACTCCCCAGGGTCCTAGAGCATGCATGACACACACATGGGCACTTTTAAAAAACAGCGCTTTATATTCTTGACAAACTAAAAGATGTCAAATTGAATTTGTGTATATATAGAAAAACGCATATGGAATGCACTGGAAGTTGCTCGCTTACTTTGATCAAAAGGTTGATGCATGGTCATAATAATAAGGAACGACGCTTTTCACCACAGCCCTAGACCTGTAATTCCAACCAGGCAATTTTGCGATGCTGCCTGTGAGTGATCGTTTAATTTATGGTGATATAATAAAATCAAATGTTAAAATAAATGTTATATTTTTTGACAACTTGGTGATACAGTCCCCAAATTTAGGCATCAGGGCAGTTGATGTTGGCCATTTTGGGATGAGAGAAGGTAATTTCCATGGCAACCAGCCACCGCATCTCTCCCTCGCTGGGAAAAGTAGAATGTTCTTTTACAGAAGGTGACGATTGATGGCGCAGATTAAAAAAAAGGAACGAGATGAGTGAGTGGGTGGGTGGAAGTGTTGATACATGGAAAAGAAAACCAAATGCGTGCGTGAGAAAGATGAACATTGTTGAGATGCTTAGTATGACATTTATTGATTGTTTTCATAATAAACGCTGTAATTTTGAGCACTCTTACACATAAAAATGCTATAAAAGGTTATTTGCAGTGATGCCATAGAAGAATCCTTTTTGGTTCCCCAAAGAACCCTTTAGTGAAAGGTTCATTGAAATAATGATTTCCTTCTCCCCCTTTCAGGTATCATAAAGGTACTGGGGAAGTCAACGGTTCTTTACGATTCTTTTAAAACAGAACAATTTAAAGTTACAATCTTCTCATAATTTAAAGTATAGTTCAAGTACAGTCATGCTTTTTTATAAAAGGACTGAACCTCGTTGAAGATATTCTTAGAGGCCAATATTTCTATATATAATTTACATTATACCGTATAATTTTGCAATCAAAACAGTATCTGGATAAAAAGCTGTAGTGATAGCAAGAAAACATAAATAAGTGATTTCAAAAAGATGTGACAGTGATACTGACAAAAACAGCAAATTATTTTGGCCACTTAAACTTGTTTGCTAATGCTCTTATGAGCTTTATTAAGTATTAAGGTAAAACTAATTCTACTGTCATTGTTTTGAATTTTCACAATTTAATTGCGTTTAAAGATCATTAAACGATCTTCCTTTGTGTTCCGCCGAAGAAATAAATACATACTGTATAGTGAGTAAACAATGACAGAATTGTCATTTCTTTCCAAACTGTTCCTTCAAGATCTTAATGTTACTAATTTGAGTTATTTACTCTCCAGCCTTGGTTCGCCTTAAGCTGTCTTTCATTTTTCTCTTTACAAAAATCATCTTCAGTTTCTTCTCTCCTCTTTTTGGCTCCTTGCATGTCTGCTTCTCTCTCTGTTCATTTCACTGGTATCTCCTTCTCCTCCCTCCGGTCTTCAGATCCCTCTAAGGGGTCTCGCCAATGCATGCTGAATAAAATCTGAGGGTCAGCAATATTTGTGTGTGAGCGTGTGTGTATGGCCTATTTGTGTATGCATTTTTTGTAGTCAGCATCATAACGGACCTTATTTATTTTCTTTAAGCTTGTTCCTGGTGTTGTGACGTCACTAACACTAAGCCCAAACCAATTATTTTTGACAGTGACCAGTACAGTTTGTGCACGCATGCTCTCTCATACATACAACCCACACACACCACCCAACATCATCTCTGGCTGTATCGCTGTATATTATGTAATGACTCTTAGGTAGGGATGTAACAATATTATCGATATCGTGTTATCGCAATTGCAAAATTGTCTTAATATTATCGTGGTCACATGACCGTATGAAACGATAGGTCTTCCGGGCCTGACATAGAGAATATTAGAAAAAAATAATTGATGTTAGGTCCATCTGGAGCAATTATTTTCTTTTTTAGGTCATTTGATCCATCTTATACTATAGACCATTTCATCGGACATGCCCGCCCCTGACCCCCAGTTAACTGCCGTTTTGTGTATAGCTAGTGTCTAATAATATGATAATTTATATTTTATTTAATCTAGTTTATAATAATTAATATTATCATTTCATTGTATAATAATTGTATGAAATACATGATTTTTTTTAATTTTGTTGTATTTTCCTTTTTATAATTTTTTTTTAATGGGTCCTGAAGTTTTGACCCATTTAAAAAAACTGTATGGTACATTGATATCTAGCGGTTGAGTTTGGTATCGCAATCTAAATTTAAAATATTGGAGAGACAAGTTTAGCCAAGTAACGGTTCTTCTCGGTTTCTTTTGCTTGTTATATATTGTTTGTCTATGAGTGCAGTTCAGTTGGGGTTCAAAAAGTGTGCATGCGGAGTAACATTTGTTTATGTTATTAAGATGAAACCATCTATAACTCATAGGCTACCTCTAAGCAACAGTTATGCATAGAGGATAAAGAAAAGAGGATGCTTATGGCACGTTTCCAAGTCATCATCCGTCATTTGAAATATTGCAATAAATATCGTGCCATGGCCGTTATACCGAGGTATTATCGTGCAGTGAAGTTTTGATTGTTAAATCTCTACTCTAGGCCAGATTTACAGCTCGCGTCAGCCTCTTTTGGCATAAAAAAACAACTGCCAGTCAGGGGCAATTCTATGTTTTCAATATTAGGGGGCTCAGCCCCTCTCTAAGCACCACATACCACATTACTAAAATAAAGAATTAAGAAAGAATATGCAGAATAAAGAAGTTATTGTTATTAAAATTAACATAACATTGATCGATCAGTCCGCAACATTAGTAATTGTTATTATTTCATTTTTCAAGAACACTGAAGCATCTAATAAACGACAAAGAGCTTTTAGGTACACATTTGTTTACTCGGAACTAACAATGAATAGCACTTACTCTACCTGCCCGTCATCTTTTCGGGGCTCTAAAAACCGTAAATTCATGACTATGTGCAGAAAAATAAAACGGCACTTCATCATGAATGACACATATCTGTGCGCTACAATATCATAGTGATCGTTTTCTAACGTATGCCGTCATTGGTGTGAAGTGCTTTCATTTTTCTGGAGGTAAACAACTTGGTGAACGCAGGTATAACGGTTTACAGTGGATGGGAAAGGGTCTTGTGTCGCTCCCGCATCATATCATGTGTTGTAGGCTGCATTTATAACAAAGAGTGGCAAAGATATAGATGTCGTGTTAAACTCTGCTTACGACGTTTACTTCACTGTGCCAATGTAACCATGGAGAATGCGCAAAAAAAAGCAGCCTGATGCCGTTTTCAAAATAAGAGTTTTAAAGAGGACTATAAAGCGTTCTCGAATTCCTGTACAGATTATACAGTTACTCACAATTATTTAGGGGGGCTAAACAAAAACTTTAGGGTGGCTAATGCCCACCTTAAAAGGGCCTAGCCATGCCACTGCTGTCGGTATTTACTAAAGACACGCAGTGTAAATTAGCGCTAAAAATGAGTATAAGTTATTATAGTTTTGATTTTAGTTTTATTAATATTTAGTTAGTGGTTGGCTAGACGCAAGACACTACTTCCGCATTTGTCCACGACACTGTTGTCATGCGCTTTCTAGACAAAGGGGAACGCGGATATGACGCCATTGACAAGCAACTGCACAGCCCCGTGTCACTGTGGCGATATTCTCACGATTTACAAGTGGTTGGAAACTTTTGAGATATTGTAAAGACACAGCTGAAGAAAATATGTAACACTAGCTAAGTGGTTTTGGGAAATTTTACTGCAAAATTGTACAAACTGCACCTTTAACTTTTATTTAAAGTTTTAGCAATTTTGGTATATGCTTTTGTCATTTTATAATTTATTGGTTTATTTTAATGCTGCTGTATATGATTTATTCATTTTTTATGTTTTTGTTCATTATAAATTTACTGCTTTAAACATACTTCAGTTTATTCTTGTGGCAACTTTACAATCTTCCTGGTTAAGCTTTTCCAATTATTTTTAGGTGAATATTTGATTTGATTTCAATGAACAGGAACGTTTTAATTTTAATAAAATGACCTTGGCGTGATGCATCTAATTTGCGACAGACCTTATTGCAAATGCTTTTGTTGGTGTTTCCTCTTCACACGCAAGAGTTAGTAAATCACCCACAGAAAGGTCCACTCCCATCTGCACTTTTTGGAAATTGCGCTATTTTGCCTTGTTTAGTAAATCTGTCCCTTAATGTGAGTTGTGGCCCTTAATCTCCCATCACGTTCCTTTCGATGCTCATAACAATCTTATCTTATACATTTATGTGGATCTGTACCTATTGCCCTAGACCTTTTGCTCTGATTTAAATGAGATCACGTTTCTTGATTTCTGAATTCATAAGATGAAGCATCTCAATCTGTGAGATATCTGCAGATGGGCTGTTATATACGCCATTAGCATCAGTGCTCCGTGACGTGAGGAGACACACTTGAGTGTAGGAGTACCCTGTCACCATATAAACCTATTCATCAACACAGAGAAAAATAACCTTTCAGAGGATTCAGATTTTATTATTTGCTAACATTAAACCAAAATATAAATATGAGTAAACTAAAGAATAATGTTGTGTCAGTAACTTCAAATCTCGTTGGTTTTAGCGTCTTCTCTGTAGTTCATATGATATTTTGTGTTGAGACATCGAAGAGCCAAATGTGTGTCATCTAGGATGGCATGAGAGATAGTCAATGATGAGAGAATTTTCACTTTTGGTTGAACTGTTTCTTTAAAAGCCGGGCGATACTGATGTGAAACCAAGACGCTGCTGAGAGCCTGGAGAAAGCAGTCACGCAAAACAAAGTTGAGATTACACAACTCTTGCCTTTTAAATGGTTTGGCGTACAGTTGACTCGATTGAATTGGGCTAGAAAATGGTTTTGTGTACAGCCCAGAACAGCTTGAAGTTATTTGTTTTGAAACTTTCTGAAATCTGTATCAGTTACACTTCATTAACTTTAATTCTCTGCTGTGATAGGCGGGGACGTTGTTTGGTAAAAGTTTTCAAATGATCCTTATAAAAGCAGTTCATTATGTGGAATATCACTGCACTGGGATACATGTTTTATGGAGGCTCGTATTTTTTTATTTATTACAGTTCACAGTGCATATTGTAATGCACATTGTTTCTAAGCAGCTTTACAAATGAAAATGAACTTTTGAACTCGTGCAGCCAAATTTTTATACTATTTCATGCATATCAATCTGCTTAATCTCCCTAATACAAAATCATGTATGTTACATTTCTCATCATTTTGACTTTTATCTCAAGCGTATTCAGGCTTGAGATATTCAGGAAGTTGGAAAATCATAACCTTCGAGTTGACAACATACATTGACGACGAAAAGGATTCAGGTTCAATAACTTCAGTCTTGACACAAATATGCGTTAGAACACGACCAATCGAAGATGTCATGTCTCTTGTCTTAATGTTTCAAGACACACAGAAACCACACACACACACACACAAAGACACACACACACAGAGAGAGAGAGAGAGAGAGAGAGACAGTAACTGCAATCTTTTCTTCTGTTTGCTTTTTTACTTTTAGCACGGTGACATGCATTACATCATCATTACTTCATGTGTCTCCAGTGATGCGCTCACTTTCTTCTATAGATATAAATATTCCCGTCGTTCTTTTCTTCTGTGACAGAGAGAAATTAGAGGTTTAACTATGGGGTCAGATTTGTTTCATTATTCTGAATAAATAAACTACGATTCGCAAATAAATACAGAGAGTTTCACAAACAATTTTTAAATCCACAAATGCACAAAAAGCAAACCATAAATATATGTTAGACGTTCCACAAAAATAAATGGAATTCACAAATAAATACAACGACATTTGCAAATAAAAAATATTTACAAATGTATTTTATTGATATATATTTGTGGATCGCTTTCTTCACATTTGTGGATCGCTTTCTGCGCATTTGTGGATCGCTTTCTGCGCATTTGTGAATCGCTGCACGCATTTGTGGATCAGTGCACGCATTTGTGGATCAGTGCACGCATTTGTGGATTGCTCTCTGTGCATTTGTGGATTTTGAAACATTCCTAACGTCAAGACGTGCGCACAATCCACAAATAGGTGGACTCCGCCCACTATCTACGCAAGCCAATCGGTTAACTTCCGCTTTTGTTGTCCAATAGGCCACGTTCTAACTTCAGCCAATCACGTTTTGCTATGCACTAAGATTCAGGGAGTTAACATGGCGACTAGTGGCGGTCTAAAATCTGTGTTATACTAAGAAATGATAATGGCCTCTTCTTTCTACTTTGTAATGATCGCTTGTGTTCATATACATTGTCCGTATTGTTACATATATGCTGTATTTAAACGTGTATGACTTGATAACAGCGTGCACAGACTGGAGTGGAAAATCCCGGTGACTAGGGAGTCAGGACTGATTTGGTCTGCCAGCCTTTTTATTGTGTTTATGTACCAAAGTGCTAAATTCCGATTTTGACATTCGATCAAATATGATCTATTACTGCATGGTTAAGCAGCTATTTCGATCCAAACACTCGGCGCGTGCCTCCTGTCAAGTTTCGCGGAGTTTGCAATGCGCACTGCAGCTGTCGGTGTACTATCAGTATAACGATTGCAGAATTAATGTGGGGGAAATCATCAGCATTTAGAATTTCTATGTCATTCATAATTCAAAATAAAACCTAATTTATACAGTCATTTCGGTTTATCCCATTCCTGAATGATCTCTGCTGCTATCGCTACTGTTCTGTTTACTGTCTAACTCTCTGCCATGACAAAGGATGTCGATTCTTTTACTATGATCTTGTGCACACAATACATTCTTAAATTCAACCCCAAAAGTAAATGATGTAAACCTATACAATTTGTGTTTTCGAACCTTACCATAGTAAATATTGGTATAGGCTACAACTGCAGATAATCAATTTACTGTAGATAATAATAATGGATGTGGCAGTGCTCTCAGTAGCGTGTTAAACGATAAACGTCTCCATTTTACCTGGTGCTAAATAAATTATTATTGTTGGGTTATAATTATGTATATATTGCTGCCTTTTAAAGGACAGCTTTAAAATACTGTTTATTTCCATTATTTAATGGCAAATAAAATCACAACGGGGGCATTAAGAATGCAAGGGAGGCAACACAACTTTTTCTTTGATGAAAAAACTATGAAGCAAAATATGAAACTGCCAAATAAAAATGAATTGAAGCTAATTGTACAAATGAATGAGTTCTCCATACAAAAGGCACTGGACATTACTGGGCATTTCAGTAAAGCGCATTTTCATACAGAGATCCCCGAAAATATGCGGAAGGTGTCCCGGGATGACGGGATCGGTTGAAATTGGTTTACAATGCCAGTTACCTGCAATTAAAAGGCAATTATTTAGTTTTACTTGTTTTTGTTGAGAAAAAGCATGCTCAGGTAGGCTCGAATCAGTCTGTTAACAAAACAATGGCTCTTCCGCTTCGTGTACATCAAGAGACGTACTTTTAAAGATTGCTAAATGTTTAAGTTAATTGAAGTGCTCTAGCATTGTAATTTTGTGTTGATCGATGAAGTCATTTAAAACTTGCTGCATTTAGAGGCGACATAGCCCATTCTCTCTCAATTTCAGTGAACATGCTCGGGACACATACAAACTCCGAATACTACAGCGAATATTTCGGACTTCTTAGCGAATCACTGGTAGACTACTGTTATCACTGCAATAACTTTACTCATCCAGAGGGAGCGAGTAAAATGGCTCACAAAATCTCTCTGGACCCCTCACACCCAGCACTCTATCTCTTTGAACTGCTGCCGTCTGGTCAGCGCTACAGAGCACTGAGCACCAAAACAGCCAAACATAGGACAAGTTTCTTTCCTCAGGCCATCTACCCCATGAACAGTTGAACAGTTAAATGTTCACTGTGCTATACATATGTGCAATACTAAACTACTCACTCACACTTATATTTATTAATTATAC
Organism: Triplophysa bombifrons; assembly: GCA_029783895.1. Taxonomy (NCBI): domain Eukaryota; kingdom Metazoa; phylum Chordata; class Actinopteri; order Cypriniformes; family Nemacheilidae; genus Triplophysa; species Triplophysa bombifrons. Next base: position 2,328,925 of record CM056451.1, read on the forward strand.
ATATGTTACTGATTTAATATATAATATAGCTATCTCATTACCTTACACCATTTTTATAGCACCTAATAACTTGTATATATGGCACATGCATAAAATATGGCATCCGGTTCTCTTTTGACATGTATTGTTTTTCATATGTGTATTGTCTATTACATATTCATTTTTATTATTTTGTTACCTGTGTCTTGTCACTTTATGTGAGCTGTTTAGAAAATGTATTATACTATTTCTATGTGGGGAATTGTGGATAGACTTGTGCCACATGATAATCTTGCAATATAGCCTACTTACGCTGCTGCCACTAAAGACTACGCTTGCTATTGTTAATGTATATAACAGGTATCATATGGTTTTGTCATGGCAAAGAGTTAGTTAGTAAACAGAACAGTGTAGCGATAGCAGCAGAGATCATTCAGGAATGGGATAAACCGAGATGACTGTAGAAATTACGTTTTATTTTGAATTATGAATGACATAGAAATTCACAATGCTGATGATTCCCCTCAGGTTAATTCTGCCATCGTTATACTGGTAGTACACCGACAGTTGCAAAAAATCGGAATTTAGCACTTTGGTACATAAACACAATAAAAAGGCTGGCAGACCAAATCAGTCCTGACTCCCCAGTCACCGGGATTTTCCACTCCAGTCCGTGCACGCTGTTATCAAGTCATACACGTTTAAATACAGCATATATGTAACAATACGGACAATGTATATGAACACAAGCGATCATTACATAGTAGAAAGAAGAGGCCATTATCATTTCTTAGTATAACACAGATTTTAGACCGCCACTAGTCGCCATGTTAGCTCCCTGAATCTTAGTGCATAGCAAAACGTGATTGGCTGAAGTTAGAACGTGGCCTATTGGACAACAAAAGCGGAAGTTAACCGATTGGCTTGCGTAGATAGTGGGCGGAGTCCACCTATTTGTGGATTGTGCGCACGTCTTGACGTTAGGAATGTTTCAAAATCCACAAATGCACAGAGAGCAATCCACAAATGCGTGCACTGATCCACAAATGCGTGCACTGATCCACAAATGCGTGCAGCGATTCACAAATGCGCAGAAAGCGATCCACAAATGCGCAGAAAGCGATCCACAAATGTGAAGAAAGCGATCCACAAATATATATCAATAAAATACATTTGTAAATATTTTTTATTTGCAAATGTCGTTGTATTTATTTGTGAATTCCATTTATTTTTGTGGAACGTCTAACATATATTTATGGTTTGCTTTTTGTGCATTTGTGGATTTAAAAATTGTTTGTGAAACTCTCTGTATTTATTTGCGAATCGTAGTTTATTTATTCAGAATAATGAAACAAATCTGACCCCATATTTAACAAGCTGTCTGGGTAACAGAAGAGGGATGAAGAGAGGGAGAGAAAGCAGGAGAACTGGACAGATGTTCTCTTATAATGAGAACACAAATATGAAGAGAAGACAGCTGTGCAGTTCACCTCCCACAGACATTTCAATCTTCACAACACAACATCATTTACCTTGACTATAACTTGTCTTTAACACCACTTCCGTAACATCAGGGGTTCGTGATGGCTTTCAAAGCATTGCTCACATAAGATGAAAGTGACAGTTTTCCTTATGATTCAAGTGATATATAACAAGAACTGTTGTGTTTGGGTATGTGAGGTTTTGTTAGTGTGTGTGAGGTTGTATTAGAGTACAATATATTATGTTTTGATGTGTGAGGTTGTGTTAGTGTCCATGAGGTTGTATTAGGTTACACAAGATTTATTTAGTGTGCACAAAGTTGTATTATTGTGCACGAGGTTGTATTAGTATGCATGAGGTTGATTTAATGTGCATGATGTTATGTTAGTGTGCAAGAGGGTGTGTAAGTGTCCACAAGGTTGTATTAGGGTA
>CM056451.1:2331317-2333817 GCA_029783895.1 Triplophysa bombifrons
TTACAGTTAAATAATACTTACAAATATTATTTACTAATAAATCAAATGTGTGAAATATAATGATCATTTTGAAGAGGGCATGCAAGATTGACACATGGATATTTATTGTTAGATAAAGAAACACCATCTCGTCTTCTGTGATAGAATCTGTTTTTTTTAAAACAAAAAGACAATAGTTTTATTCAGTGACATGTTTTAAAAGTGTGTCTTCAGAATGTGTTTTTTAAAGTTTGTCTTAATTCGTCTTAATTCTTGTTATAATGAATTCTTTATTTTCCATACTACTATTTTTCGCCACAACAATGCTGATTTGGCATTAAAAGTGAATTCTTAATTATTATTATGATCATTCGGTTAATTCCTTAAAGATTATTCATATTCATCTTCTGTCTTACTCAAAATTGTTACCATTATAGAGTAATGTTTTACATATTACCATTATGGCAAAGCTATGGTATGCTTTACTTGTAAATTGTATTGTAAGACACTTCAAAGTAAAGAGACGTGTTATGACTGTACCACAGGTATTTAATAAAGAAAACAGTATTATCATCTAATGTATACTGTATAGAATGGGTGTGTGTCCTTTGTGTCTTTGGATTCTGATGTGTGTATGTATTAGATTAGACAGGCATGAAATCAGTTTCTCAGTTATACTCAGTAGTTGTTTAGGATGAGAGAGAGAGAGAGAGAGAGAGCGCTCGTCCCAGTGGCTGCAGGGAAGTGTGTGTGTCTCTCCGGTGGCGTTGTAACCCGTGGGGCAGTGAGCACTTGAATGGCTTTCTGATGCTCTCTGTAGTTGACTGTGTGTTAATGTGATCATGTGGGTGGCTGCAGAGCTGTGCAGAGATGAGCCTGAACGTGTGTGCGTGTGTGTCTCTAATCGCATTTATTGCAAAAGCAATAGAGACGCTAACAGATGTAAAAATTGCTTGCAGTGTGTATGATTTGTAGTATACTTGCCTGGTGGTGTTGCAATCCGTACAATAGTACAGTAATTGTTCACTGATAATTTTTTTTTTAATGACCTGTCTGTGTTCCAAATAATACATTTGCTTCCTGCATACTTTGCGGTATGTACCATAGTTAAAAGAACAAAAGTATGCATAACTGTATGCAATGATGACGCCTTAGGCCCTGTTCACACTTGACTTCTTTTATGAAGCCTCTGGCGTCTGTTTTACATTATAATCCTATGAAGTAAACCGTGTTTTCAAAAAAGTTCTGAGCGTTTTTTGACGCACCAGCGTCTTTTTCTGCAGATCAAAGCGTCATTTTAGGTTTGAAAAAAGTTCAACTTTTCTAAAAAAACAACGCCCTACCTTTTTCACAGCTAACCAATGACAGTGACCTGTTGTTTCCGTAACAACATGCGTGGAACGTGATAAATCGAGAAGACTCAAGCTCGTAAAAATAAAATGGTGTACTGTAAGTTCACTTTAAATTTCTTGATTGCATTTCTAGCGAGAAATAAGCATTGTTTTAAATATGTGATTGGTTATTCAAATAGACTTCAGTGACTCTCTAAGCTGCCTTCATGCACAAACTCTTTCTTTGAACATTGCCGGCGTATTTTTTATACTAAAACAGCGCCATTGTTAACCTTTTTTTGTCCATAAAGAAGTCAAGTTTGAACAGTGCCTTATTATTCATTTCTGATTTTCATTTAATTTTGTGTTCAATTACAAAACTAAGTAAAGACGCAGATGAAACTCAATTTGGTACAGTATCTCTTGTAGTGTGTTGTGGTTTTGTCTTATGTATTTTTCCTGTTCAGATAAAATGGGTATTTCTAACCCAGCCCTCATTTCTCCACTAATAAGCACTGGAATAAACATTTTCTCTCTGTGTTTCTCCTTTAGGGAAACTCTCCACCCGTAGTGGTGAACACAGACACGCTGGATGGCTCACCTTATGTAAGTATTACACACAGAATGCAGATTTTCTGTCTTCTGTCTAGAGATAATGAAGGCAAACCTCAGCATCTGCTACTGATAAGAATTCCATAACAACCACCTAGCAATGCCCTAGCAACCACCTAGAGCACCCCTTGATACCGCTCAGAGCGCTTTCGAGAACATATAACAACACCATGGCAACCACCCACATTTGGAACATTCACATTTCTTCATAAAATATAAAATTACGCGGTACAATCGCACTCACTACACACTTTTAGTACAGAATCAAGAGCTACAGAGGAGAATTAAAGCTAATGTGATGTCTCTGGGCTGTATCCTCTCTCTCTCTCTCTCTCTCTCTCTCTATGTGTGTGTGTGTTTGTAGGTAAATGGAGGCAGAAGGGGAGATTGAATATGAAGAGATTACGTTGAAAGGGTAAACTCATGAACAGTTACATAATTACAGTATTAAAAAAAATTGTATGGCATTTATTTGGTCAAATATAAAAAGGCAAATGACCCAGATGCCTTTTCCAGTCTAATAAGCTGTTTTCTTACATTAATACTTTATAAGATTTCAAAAATCTGATAATCCGATT
>CM056451.1:2338817-2376317 GCA_029783895.1 Triplophysa bombifrons
ATCTATCAGTTTCAAACGATCTCCAAATCCAGTGTTATATCCACAGTTTATAAAACATTCCTCACCAAAATGCAGTGAGCAAACAAACACAGCTCAACTTTGCGAACGCAGTGCTCTCTCTCTCTTGCTCCGGCTGGTTGACGTGTGCTTTTCCGAAATTGTCCAATAAGGGACTAAGAATACAGATTTTCATGTTCGAAAAAACTTTCTATAACCTATACGAACGCTGGGGGCACCGGAATACTACATCAGACATCCAAATCGTGTTTTGGCAAGTTGACCATGTCAAGCATGAGAAGACGGCACGTTTAACATCGTAAAGAAGTAAAAATGCATGAAACACCGTTGCGCATCCCCTTCACTGCATTATGAAGCATAATATCATCCTTTTTACAAACTGTTTTTTAAATTCGTGCACAATATTTGAAATCCTAAAGTACATTTAAAATCTAGTGCTTTGCATAAAAATGTATGCATACTTTAAAATGAATTCAGATTATCAAAAAAAATAAAACATGGTTTTATTTTTATTCGCTGTAAATAAAACTCATTTTATGCATCAGACTACTAACTAAAAAAAATATTGTGTTTCAACAAACTTGATGATACACACCAAGCGCCTGAGACATAAACTTGATCTTTGATAAATTGAGACGCCATATTGATTTTGTGTTTGTTTTGCTCTCCAGCGTATTCTCCGCACATGGACTCAGACCTTGGACATCCAAACTACTTGGGCTCGGATTACCCACAAGCCCTCACTCCCACCTCACCGAGCCGCTTCTCTCCTGTCCTGCACAGCATCATGGGAGATGATGACTTACCCAGGTAACAGGAAAGCAGTCAGTTCCTGCACATTCAGCTTCAATTGAAAAGATTTGTCATCTTTGATCAATCTTTGGAAAACGGTTGTCCGGCAGGGAAACAATAACTTTTATGGCCATAAGCGTATCAAACCAAAAATGCATCATCTTGCATTATTGAGTTATTTGACAGAGAAACAAGACACTCCAAAGCCAGCATTGATTTTACAGTATATATAAGCAATTTTCTTCTAAATGAAAAGGTCTTTCTTCCTCATGTCAGGGATCCGAGGCGTGTTGTGATCCACAGAGGATCCACGGGTTTGGGCTTTAATATAGTCGGAGGAGAGGATGGTGAGGGAATCTTCATCTCTTTCATCCTGGCAGGGGGTCCAGCAGATCTGAGCGGTGAACTCCGCAAGGGAGATCAGATCCTGAGCGTGAGAACATGCAAACACACACACATTCTGTGCAATGATTACTGAACAAGCATAAATCACAGTCATTATTATATGATCAAATCACATTTGCTTTAGTTACACAAACAGCAAAGCAGCATATTTTATACAGGATTGTTGGATGTGATGTTGGAATGTTGAGTTCCTTGATGTGTCAACGTTGCAAAATATATTAATTTATATTCATGTAATGTTTATATTTATCTTTTGACATTTACGATTATATGTGTGTGTGTCAGGTGAATGGTGTGGATCTGCGAGCAGCTACACACGAACAAGCAGCGGCTGCGTTAAAGAACGCTGGACAAACTGTGACCATCATCGCCCAGTACAGACCTGAAGGTCAGAACACATAACATACACAGTTATACACAGTGTCATATTTGACAGGTTTTCTTTTATAGGCAGGTGTGACGGAATGTACACCACCTCTCACAAGTGTGAACTGATACTTTATCCGAAAATGACAATTCTGTCATCATTTACACACATTGGAATTGAGTCCATATCTGTATAAATGTCTTTGTTCCGATGAACACAGAGAAAGATATTTGGAGGAACGCTTGTAACCAGACTGATTTTGGCCCCATTGACTCTCCATTCCATTCCATACCGCTTATCCAAACTACCTCGGGTCACGGGGAGCCTGCGCCTATCTCAGGAGTCATCGGGCATCAAGGCAGGATACACCCTGGATGGAGTGCCAACCCATCGCAGGGCACACACACTCACTCATTCACTCACGCACTCATGCACTCATGCACTCACACCCTATGCCAATCAACCTACCATGCATGTCTTTGGACCAGGGGAGGAAACCGGGGTACCCGGAGGAAACCCCCGAGGCACGGGGAGAACATGCAAACTCCACACACACAAGTCGGAAGCGGGAATTGAACCCCAACCCTGGAGGTGTGAGGCGAACGTGCTAACCACTAAGCCACCGTGCCCCCCTTCCCCCATTGACTCTCATGTTAGAAAAAAAAAAATCAATGTTAGTCAGAAGTTCCCCAGAACTGTTTGCTGTCCTACATTCTTACAAATATCTTCTTTTGTGTTCAACAGAACAAAACTAATGATAAGTTTTCCTACTATGGGAGTCAATGGGGGGCAAAATCTGTCTGGTTATCCAAACATCGTTCTCTGTGTTCATCAGAACAAAGAAATTGATACAAATTTGGAACAACTGAAAGGCGAGTAAATGATGACAGAATTTTCATTTTTGGGTGACGTATCCCTATAAGAGCAGTTGGACATTTACTTATTAATATTTTTTCCCACATTTTAGAATAACAGTAAACTCATCAACATCCAAATAAATATCACGATGGGAATTATGTTGTGACCAAATACATTTGCAGAAATGGTCTCTTGACATTTTCTCAAGCACCCAGAGATGCTATTGAAGGCATTCACATCTGTTCCGGATTTGTACTTTATCTTTATTATTCAGTCCAAGTCGTTGATTTCAAACACCTTTTATGAAATAAAAGTGTACTTTCGTAAAGAAAGAAATGTTTTTTTTTTGCACAGTTTGTATACAAACGTATTTAAACGGATGGATGAGGTGTAATGTGGCGTGTGGTGTTTGCTGATGTGTGTGTTTGTGTGTGTTAATAGAGTACAGTCGATTTGAAGCAAAGATTCATGACCTCAGAGAGCAGTTAATGAACAGCAGTATGGGCTCAGGAACCACAACATTACGCAGTAACCCCAAAAGAGGACTTTACATCAGGTGAACACACACACAACCACCTAGCCAAGTTACTAAAAAAAAAACTTTAAAGTCCCAGTGAAATTAAAAATGACAATGCCTATTCTTCCATGAAATATTGTAGCGTTTATTGTCAATAGTTGTTCATTCTCTTTTTAAAACATGTGGTCTCATATCTTTAGTTAAAATCTGAAAATGCACTTCCATCCTTCCATCTTAAATGACGTATGTTAGTAAGTCTGTGTTGTGAATCAGGTAAAGGAGACCAGTAAAGGTTATGCGGTTTTAAAAACAGATTTTTTCCGACACGATTTCTCTCTGAATGAAACAAGTAATGCAGTAAAGTCACGTGACACATCCCTGTACCTGAATACTTTCTAAAACGGACATGATTGCAGTTTACAGTAAGCAGTCTGATGTTCACGCTTCTTCCTTTGATCTTCCTTCCTTTCACTCTCTCTCTGACTGCTCTTCTCATTTTCTCATGACTTTGCGGTTTGGCAGGTCTCTGTTTGAGTATGATAAGACAGCAGACTGTGGGTTTTTGAGTCAGGCCGTGGGCTTTAAGTTTGGAGATGTGCTTCACGTTCTGGATTGTGGTGATGAGGAGTGGTGGCAGGCCTGCAGATTCAGCCCACAGGGGGAGGAGGAGGAGGTCGGCTTCATCCCCAGCAAGAGGAGGTGCGGATGCTTGTGTCTCATGTGTTGTCTTTGAACAGAATCATATTCTATAACAGCGTACAGACACCTTTCACATTTTCACACTTTTATTCTCGCCTTTTATTAATAACACAAGCACAAATTCACCAAATAATGTTTAAATGATGGTCATGAAGCAAAGACGTATTTACATACGGCTCCCAAAATGGCAACCGATGTAAGTTCTCTCAACGTTCTCGCAGTAAAATTAATCAAGCATTTTACCAATGTGTCATTGCTAAATGTTGTAAAAATGTCAATTTGAAACAACTGGTATTTTAAATGTATTCAGTGAAATTGATCAGCACATTTGCACTCTAAATTCAAACGTGGCGAAAGGTAGAGACCAGCACATGACGTTTTCTCCTCTTAAAATCTGTCTTCTCTGTTTTTCAAGAGTTGAGAGGAAAGAGTGGTCACGTTTGAAGTCAAAAGAGAGGGTGAGTATCCAACTAATGTACAAAACACTCTTTGCCTCCCATGCTGGGGTGCGTTTCCTGAACAACGACATAACTCGCTAGATAAACCACTATAGTACGATGCTTCGTTTTAGGAACTAAACTTGCTACTCACGGCTGTTTCCCCAGAACATACAGTCGTAACTCACTCATGTGTCTTTGAACCAGGTCAGTTTAACAACGTAGTTGATGATGTCACGTTCAGTGTTGGCTGTAACTAGTTACTAAGTAATTAGTTACTGTAATGTAATTACTTTTCCCTTGAAAAAGTAACGTAAGGGATTACTCAGATTTTGTCTGTAATTTAATTACAGTTACTTTTGATGTAATTAAACTAAATACTTTGTGTAATATATGTGTGAGTAATAGTGGAATTGCCATCAAAATTCAGTCTAACTTTACAATCAGTGCTTTAATGTATAATTCCCACATTTGTAACACTTTGATCAGTTAATAATACTACTTTATGTAGTTTTATATTAGTTATTTGAATTAATTAAATTTGCCGTTTCATGTCTATCCTTGAATCACTGAACTAATCAAGGCTGATATAGGATATGGAAAGCCATTAGTAATGAGTAATTAAATACCTTAAAGAATGAATCATTTGTATAGTAATCTAATTACTATTGAAAATGTAATTTGTAACTAGTAATTATTTACTTTTTCAGAGTAACTTTCCCAACACTGGTCACGTTGGCGGTGGAGTAATACCGTCTTCTAAATCATCTGTTCAGTATGATTTAATATCGTATTATTGCTGTAAATGACGAACGCTGAATCTGAAAACGATTTTTGTTATCGTATTTTGGCTCTCTGTTGTTTTATTTCACGATATTAAACTCATTTAAAAGTTTCCTCCTACGTTTTAAAAAACACTTTTATTTCTATGTGAACTTAAATTCAAATGATGCAATGATGATTTTCATTTTAACCTGACATGTGGACATTTTTCAATTTGAATGCATTGTGTGTGACAGGACCGATCTCGAGACAGTACACTATCACAGGGTGAGTGACAGCGCTACTTATAAAGACACAATATTATTGCCATGTATACAATAAACAAATGAGGTTACATTCACGTGTTTGGTTTCTTTTAGGACGAGAAGAGGCAGTACGGAGTTACGAGACAGTCGCACAAGTTGAAGGTTAGATTAATCCACTGACTCACTGTGTGTCATGTAGATCGCAGAACTGAATTGAAGCACCCTAATTAGTCAACAAACAAATAGTGCTCCACACATGAGGTTACATTAGCGTCTTGCTAAGCTAATGTCTTTATACTATCATGAGCTCAAAAGTAATACATTTGTTATATTTTGTTGTCTGCTCTTTGGTGTCTATGATGACAAAATGCTCCCTAGGTAGGCAACTCACAAGCATTTGGTGTAAAACTAACGCTTACTGTTTAACATTTTTTTCAAATTTTTTAGTTTTAATAATATTTTGAAATAGCTTTTATTTTAAATTTTTCTTGTAAATTTTATTTTTAATTATTGCGATTTTTAGCAATATATATTTTTTATATCGCTATAAAGGTTTAATTTATTTTCTTTGTTTAAGTTTTTATTTTGTTTAGTTTATTTCCACATAGTTATTTTGACGTTTTTCAATTATTATTTATTTGAACGTTTTTTTTATTGTAATGTTAATATTAGTTTAATTGATTGTGTGTGCATTTTATTATATAAATAAGTAAATATATATTGAATATTTCTATATAGGTTTAATTTAGTTGAATTTTTTACTTTTAATTTAGATTTTTATTGCTTCAACCTGTATGTGCTATAACGTACTTATCTATAACCTTTCAAATGTTCCTTAAGTTTAGTTTTTTTCTATGAAAGACAATATATGAAATATATATATTAATTTCAATTAATAGAAATGTTTAAAGTTTTGATCATTTATACAACCCTGTCCGGTACCAATCTAATCTTTCTCATTTTCCCTCTGTAGTGCACTACGCGAGGCCCATCATTATTCTGGGCCCCGTGAAGGACCGAGTGAACGATGACCTGCTGTCTGAATTCCCAGACAAGTTTGGATCTTGTGTCCCTCGTAAGTACTAGTCGACTGAGTTTCGTGGTATTGAGTTCTGGGAAGATTCAAAAGTAAACAAAATATCAGCTTCCTCATGAACAATAAACAGTCATTTACTCGAACAAAAGAAGTCATTTTAAACACACCCGGCACTAACATGTGACTGATATATCATTCTCATGTGATGATGTCACGGCTGTCTTCTCAGATACCACGAGACCGAAGCGCGAGTATGAGGTGGATGGGCGCGACTACCACTTTGTGTCGTCTCGAGAACAGATGGAGAAAGACATTCAGAACCATCGATTCATCGAGGCGGGCCAGTACAACAGTCACCTGTACGGCACCAGCGTTCAGAGCGTGCGAGAGGTGGCCGAACAGGTCCGAACAAACCTCCACATATAAAGATAAACCTTGTGTATCCGTTTTGCAAATGCTAATCCCTCTTGGTGTTTGTGAGCAGCAGGGGAAACACTGCATTCTGGATGTGTCCGCAAACGCTGTTCGTAGGCTACAGGCAGCACAGCTTCATCCAATCGCCATCTTCGTTCGGCCTAAATCACTGGAGAACGTCCTGTACGTACCAAAGTCTCGATAAGAAATACATAAGCATGAAAGCGAAACTGACCCTATTTACTTGAACACACACCTCTGGTTTGATTGTGATGGATTTATCAATTCATGTTATAGTCCAAATCACTTTGTAATCTCAAGACTTCTAAACACAATACAATCAGTTCCATGCGTAAAATCAAGTCTGGAATACGTTACTGTGCATTACTATGAAATACATCATGTTGTGGAAGTAAAATGGGTTGTGATGCTGTTTCATGTTGACTGCAACACTATCAAAGCTCAAAGCTTTCAAACATCTGAGACTGACTGCTGACGTCTTTTATCCAGAGAGATCAACACCCGTCTGACTGAAGAACAGGCCAGGAAAGGAATGGACCGCGCTATTAAACTGGAGCAAGATTTCCTCGAGTGCTTTTCTGGTATGATGCTCTTTCAGATCAGAGACTTATTTATTACGGTGCAAAAATTATAAAGTTGTCTAAAAACAATTTAAATATCCTAATTTAACTAAAACCTAGTCCTGGTTTAAGATAATCTCTGTCTGGGAAACAGAGTTTGTATGTTTTCAGTAGGGTTGTCAAACAACTAATCGCGATTAATCGCATCCAGAATAAAAGTTTGTGTTTACATAATATGTGTCTGTGTACTTTGCAAATTCATTTTGTATTTTTAAACACATACACGTATATATTTAAGAAAAAATAACCCAAACCAAATTAATAAATGTTTCTATATCATTTTAATTATTGGTAAATATAAATAAACACATCAAAATATTTCCTAAATATAATTCAAACATTTATAAACAATATGAATACAAAAAGTGAATATGCACGGTACACAGACATGTATTATGTAACCACAAAGTTTTATTCTGTATGCAATAAATCACATATATTTAAGAAAATTATAAAATGCAAAAAATTATAGTATATATATATAATATAAAATATATTAAAAACGTTTATATATATATCATTAAAATTATTGTTAGATATAAATAAATACTTGTATTTAGATATATAAATGTGTATGTTTTTGTGTTATTTAATAGAAAATTAAAATGCAAAGTACACAGACATATTGTCAGCAGGCAGACACGGGACATGGAGGTCAGTACTATGACAAGGGAGTTTATTGTGAAGCAGGACAGAATATGGGTAAAGCAAATACAGTGGAGAAGAGGGACTTGAGCTAGAAAGTCTATGAGTCGAATCTGATTACGAGTAGTTTGTTCAGTCCACTGGAGTAGATGGGAAACAGGAGAGCCAGGAGTCGAAGACACACACAAAGGTTGAGTGGAGTCCAAAGTCCTTGGTGAATCTTCAGGAGATACTGCGGTAGGGTTGAATCTCATAGTAAGTTTGAGACCAGACAGTGAGTGAACCGGGGAAGTGTGACTTTATAGTGTGGGGTTGGTGATTGGTGGCAGGTGTGTGATCAGTACTCAGGTGAGTGAGATCTGTTGATTCCAATGGGTGAAGCTGGTGGTGTCTGTGTTGGCTCTCTGACACATATATTATGTAACCATTCTGGATGTGATTAATTATAATGAATTGTTTGACAACCCAGGTTTTCCAGAAACCTTTCTTAATTAATGTGTAAAGAAATGCATTACTCTATACATTTACATGTAAATATTGAATTTACTTTTTTTAAGTAACAGTTTAAACTTTGAAAAAAGTGAAAACATTCCTTTAATTATTAAAGTCTTTTCGCGACATTAACAAGATTTTTCATTTCTTGTGACATATTGTTTTTATTGGATCATTGCAATTTACAAAGTATCCATCATTTACAAAACTTGATACGTCTTTAATGTTTTTGATGTCCGGGAAGTTTTGTGAAAATTATAAAAAAATCTTGCGCTGGCTGGCAACTTCATAAAAATATGCCTGCGGCGAAATAGTTCTCAGTTCAAATCATTATATTTTTTAATATTTCACATTTTTTATTCATACAGCGGATGTAAAATGAATGTAGTTCTGCGACGGAAGTATTCTCATTAGTTTTAGTTAGTCATTTCTATTTTAACCTATTTTATGTTTAACCTTTCTAATTATTCTGCATGAAATTTTTAACGTTAAAGTTATCTGTTATTATTAACAAAAGGAAAATGTTCATTATACCAATTCTAATTTTATTAGGAGTGTAGGAAGTCTTCATTGTACTCTTTATTCTATAATAAATTGACTTATTTCATTTAGTTTTTTCATAAGACTTAGGCCAAAAGTACAAAAGTAGCAAAACTCATTCCTTTTAACTCTCACTAAAGAGTTTGTCTATAAAACGAGATCAGGACTGAAAGTCTTGTGTGTTTTTTCACACGAATGTTACATTCCATCAAAAGTAAGTATGTAACACAATTTGCGACTTTTTAGGAAGTAACACAAATCTCTTACACCTTCCAGCTCGTGTAATTCTTCTGTCATAAGATGTTTTTATAATTTTTCTCTCTGTGTCACAGCCATCGTGGAGGGCGACAGTTTCGAGGAGGTTTATCACAAGGTTAAAACTGTGATCGAGGAGCAGTCAGGGCCTTATATCTGGATTCCCACCAGAGAGCGTCTGTGAGCACCTCACTCAGTCACCGTTTGGCCTACCCGTCCTGAACTTCTGAGCTGCGTCTCGTCGAGCTCACGAGAAACAGACAGAGAGCGCGAAAGAGAAGAAGACGTCACGGAGGCACCCGGAAACGGCGGCGCGGAGCGACACAGGAGCCGTCCGCACCGCACCCGCCTCATTTCCTCTTCTGGCTTTCTGACTTCCTGTTTCCGCTTGAAACTTCCTTCTTCTGTCTTTCTCTTTCTCTGTTTCTCTCTGAATAACGTCCTCCTCCACAGGACTGGTGAGCTGTTTTTACCCTCACGAACAGGGACATTTTGTATATTGTCGGATTCCCTCTCCTTCTCTCCGGCGGCAAACGGCGAGACGGGCGACCGCCTTGGCTTATACCGGAACGAGACGTCCGAGAGCTCATCGCGAGCTAAAGCTGAATGGAACTGAATTATTATCAAAGTATATTTATCGGTATCAATAATGCTCTGAAAATCTTCAATATCAAAGATGTTGTGACTCCTCAGAGACCGGCTTTCACTCGGTCGCACACACAGATATCCGCTACAAGGGCATTTGATTCCTTTCAGACATTTTTAAGCGCTTGGTTTGTGCTTCCTGACATCCGGGAGGTGCCGGGACGATTGCATCAGTCCTTTGAATGTTCCCCTCTCATAGTTTGCAGCTCATCGCAGTGAACGGATATTAAAGAGAGACCACGCAGAGTGTGATTTGTATCCTGCACGACACGCGCTTGATATTCTGGGTTAGGTTTTTAGGATTTTTTTTTCGTATGTAATCGATGCACATTTAGAGACATTCAAACACACAAACACATCTTCTTGCAGTGGCCAGATCGATCGTTTCCTTCCACATGAAATTCGTTCAGATTTCCGAGCGACTCCGGCCTGCTCTTTAATGTGCAATATCTTCAGCGTTTGTTCTTCCATAACCTCTCACAACAGAAAGCATTTAAATTGAGCTTGAATCAATCACGTCACATGTATGTCAATGATGGCTGTGTTCACATTGCCAAACTCCCCAATTGTTACTCGAATCAGATTTTTTTCGGTGAGGTTGTTTATGAGTTTATTCTTATAAATATAACTGGAAATATTAAAACCACTGGTCGGTTCTGATGTTCACACAGTGAATCCAATAAGAAGGAAAAATCACATACTGTATGAGATCTCTTTAATATCTCGATTATCTCTAATAGACATCGATGAGATTTGGAGAGCAAATGGAAACTTTTGCTTAAGTTTCAACTGCGTCTCAGATATTTCTCTTTAGAAAAAGAATCTCACGAATGTCTCATTGGAGTTCAAGAAGAGATGTCAACAATATCTCAAACTGAGATCAGATTTGTCAAGCCTGCGATCAAAAGTCAATATTATTGAAGATCTCAACATGAACTCAAACATTTCTCATCAATTGACCCAATTATTTGATCTCTACAATTCAATGGTTTTCACATTTGTTGCTGTTTGTATCGAAGCAATTTTAAGAGAAACATCCGAGACGTCAATGAAGTATAACTCAGAACTCCGTCTCATCTCGTGAGCTACAAAAGAGCAAGATCTGAGCAATAACAAATTCTCCTCTTGGATGTTTAATTTTTCGCAGTTTGCCCCTGTTGCTAGATGTCGTAAAAACATCACGATGGGGCAGACATGCATGAATCGTGTCAAAATAAACCTGTATGCATGTATTTAAATCATATAAATTGCATTTCAGTACATTATAAACAGTTCTGTCATAGTGCCTGATTTTTTAAGGGCTCTCAAAGGGTGACACGCGTTTTATTTTCCTTTCCACTGCCTTCGAAGGGCACGTAGATATCAGTGATAGGTCACATGGGTCGTACGGCTCAAGCAATTGGCTCTTCTGTACCTTAAAGATGTTCGCTCCGTCGTACAGAAAAAATCTGATTTGGGTCACATTCGGTTGCCGTGTGAACATAGCCTTAACGCCCATTTAAACTCACAGGTACAAGAGTCCTATCAGGAAAATGTACGATGAGTTTTATACTAGAATATAGATGAGATTGACTAGTGCGGCTGTGTGGATGTATCGGTGCACATTAGTGACATCATGACCCCAGGTGATTGACAGGTCGGTTATCCAGACGGTTTCTAATGATGCTGTTTTTTATTGGAATACGATTGTAGGTTCGATTGGCTAGAGAAGAATCAGCTTAGCCATTCGCCTTCAACCATCTTTACCTGTTTCCGAGCTCATTTTACCCAGAGTTCTGTGAGGCGAGCTCACTTTCGCCCTGGATGACATGAGAATGACAGAATGATAAATTGGCTTTTTTGCCCTTTTGTGTGGTGACAGTGACGCGGTAGAACTCGATCCAGCGCTTGGAGGCCGTCACACTGGCGAGGATGGAAGTGACGGCGGCTCGAAAGCTTGACCTACAGCTGACGCCTTCAGTGTGATTTCATGTAAATCAATGCCATGAACTGTGATGTTTTTACCACGGTGATTAATTGACCGAGACGTATAAAAACAGGCACAATATTTGTGTGTGCGCGTGTCAGGATATAAAGATAAAGGGAAAAACATTTGCACTTATAAACGGAGAGATTTCATGAGAATTGATGCACGTGAAAACAGGACGACAGAGATCTGGGGCCTCATGTATCAATGCTGCGTACAAAAACGTTGCGTACGGCAGCTTTCACGCTAACTGTCGGATGTACTAACAGTGAACTTAACGTGAGAATGTGCGTTTACACATTTGTCCGTACGCAATGTTTTAGATTGAATTCAACGCAAGTCTTTGTACATGAGACCCCTGGTGAACTTTTTTTTACTTTCACTATTTCTGTTTTGGATTTTTGCGTTTGACTTTCGATATTAAGTGTAATTGGAGTGCAGTGACAGTTTTTTTATTTATGGATTTTATATTGTTTGTTTGTTCAGTTGTTTACGGCTTTGTTTACATCAGGGTTTTGTGCGAAGACGTTTGCTGTGGTTTCCAAAGTGGGCCTGCACACAATCACATGCGATCGACTGAAAATTAAAAATGACTGTGAAATAAAAAAATTAAAAAGGTGAAACCTGCACGCAGTTCACACAGTGATATTTTAAACATAACCCATACATTTCCAAAGTCAAAGTATTATTGGCTACATGAAACAAGACAAATAACATATCTTGCATTCTGTATGAGCTACACCACACGTGCGCGCGCACACAAACACACACACACACACACACACAATGTATTACCAAGAAAAATATATGACTTCACTTACTAGAATGAATTATAAGTTGATGCTTATTTATTTATTTATTTGAAAGGATCAAATGTATTTTATCAATTTGTATTTGCCATAACATATTATTCTAACTATCCTGAACAGATTGAAAATATTGCTTTTATTTTAAAAAAGATTAACTATGAAAATACAACAACGCCATCTAATGCAAAAGTATATTTAAATGATTTATCTTAAAAGAGAGATTTACCAATGACAGTATAAAAATGTTGAATTTCAGTGAGATGCTTGTTGTAAATTAGCTACAAAAATAATAAACTACTTATGTTAAAGAGTGTTCTGTAGACGCTTCTGTTGTGGTGTGAACGATGGACAATAACAGCATGTCCGAGATGACATACAGTTGTTTGTCTAGGGGTGTAATGATACACTGAGCTCACCATTACACATGATAGTTTCACAATATGATTAAGACATATAACAGATATATTTCCAAAATATCTGTCTGATATTTCATCTCCAAAATTCTGTCATCATTTAGTCATCCTGTTGTCATTTTAAACCTCTGTGATTTTCTTTCTTCTGCAAAAAAACAAAAGAAGGTATTTAGAAAAATGTCTGTAACCAAAACCGTTGGTCCCCATTGACTTTTATAGTATGGACACAAAACCAATGCGAGTGGATTTGTGTCTATACAATAATGACAGAATTTTCATTTTGAAGATGAACTATTCCTGTTCAACAGTTTTCTGTAACATTTTCAACTAAAAGAATTAGAAACATTCAAGGTTTAAATGAATCTTCTGTATGCAAACAAAGATTGAGAAACAGAGAAATAACATTATATATGTTGACACGACTACATTTGGCAGCTCAACCAATATGACTGAACAGATGTGATACTGTACAAATATTGCTTTTTTTTGGCATTTTGATATATCATTACTCCCCTATTTTTGCATATTTTCTGCATTTCGGCATAGAGTATATACTGTATTTACTAAAATTTGCAGCATATCACTGAACACACACACATACTGTATATACTGTATACTGTACTGTATGTGCCTGACTTGCACTTTTATTTCCATTGGGACAAATGAAGGAGGGGCTGGATTCACGAAACTTTTGTTCTCAAGATTGTTCTCAAGATAAATTGTAGGACATTTGTAAGAATGATCCTTCTTGAGAAATCGAATATTTTGACATATGCTTTGTATATCAACCTTGAGAAAAAAAAGAAGAACTGTCTTAAGAA
Organism: Triplophysa bombifrons; assembly: GCA_029783895.1. Lineage (NCBI taxonomy): Eukaryota > Metazoa > Chordata > Actinopteri > Cypriniformes > Nemacheilidae > Triplophysa > Triplophysa bombifrons. Next base: position 2,352,616 of record CM056451.1, read on the forward strand.
GTTTCTTCAGGAACACAAAACTCGAATTTAAGAAAAAATATGGGCCTATTGTTAAGGAGAATTGTCTTTTTGTTAGGAAAGTTATGTTAATCCGGCCCCAGATTTTTCACATCTCTCTTTTTATTGGACGATACTTTTCCACCATGATAAAATAGATAATGTATAATAGATACTACAAAGTCAATCTTGTATTATTAGTATTCCAGAATATCTCAAGCATCCTGTAAATAATAAATGTACTGTGATGCGGCCGCCAGCAGGGGGCGGTGCCGCTTCTCCCTTCACACTGACAATCTCCAGATCTTCCCAACCTCTGTCAAGACTTCCGATAGAAAAGCAAAGAAATTGAATTAGATCTTTTTCATTAGTCTGATCTTGCTCTCAGCCAGCTTCATGCAGTGCATCATGGGAGTTTTTTTATAAAACAGTATTCAGAAGTTGTGTGTGTAACGCATTCGATTTACATTTATGCATTTGGCAGTATTTGCATTACACTATACATTTGTTTCTAAAATAAGTGTAACTTATTTGTAACATTTGTGTAAAATAATCACACTTCCATTGACTTGGTAAAGTATACGCAAAGTTTAAGTATTTTTAAGTGTACTTAAGATATTAAGTAGTTCTACTAAACTTGTAAGTGTACTATTTCACAATCACTTGTGATTAAAGTAACCCACTTTTAGTTTATAAAAGTGTACTTGTAAGTATATATAAGTGCAACAAAATAAACTTCTTAAGGGCTTTCTTCATATTCAAACCAAGTAAAAATAAGAATAACTTTACCCCAGAAATCCCTTCAGAGGAGCAGCATTTGTGTGTTGAAGCTTAATGTATAGTCTATGTCTCTCTCTCTCTCTCTCTCCCTCTCTCTCCATCATCCACAGGGGTTGCACCCTCTTCCTGTGAGGAAGCCAAACAACAAAGATGCTTCCTTACCGCCCTGATATACAGTAACCTGTGTTTGAGTGTTTTTTCAGGGCTGCAGATGACCTTCAGGGAAGAACACACATACAATTATCGAAAAAATGCGGCGCTCATTCCTATCAGTGCGGTCAAACACACACATAAAACACAGCGTGTCATGTGAAACTCAGGTGTGTGTGAATGCCAGCTGTAGGAGCGGTTTGAGAATGAAATCATTTGGTGAGAAAAGTGTGAAGGACAGGTTGGACGTGTGTGTGTGTTACCTGTGGGAAGCCCATCCGTGGCTTTATTTATCAGCTATGGCTGTCAGAATACATCCGGTCATGCTTTTCAATCAGAGTAAGGGTGAACGGAACGGCGAGAGAGATCCAGAGAGAGGATTACAGCATCCAATAGATGGAAGAGAAACAGAAGAGAAATGAGTGAGAAAAGAGTGATTTATTTCCAACAGGAACGGGAAATTGATCTTTAATTATTGATGCTGGTATTTCCAATCGGTCCATTTGTTTTTTTATCAGTTCTGAAGTTCTTAGTTCTGAAGGATTGATCCCAAATGAAGGATTCATCCCAAGTAGTGTTTTTAATTCAATTAATTGGAAAGACTAGTAGTACAAAAGTAGGAAAAAAATCCTGTTTTCAAACACAAAAGTGATGGTAATAAAATACAATAAAAAAATACATAAAAGGTAAATTCGGATAGAAAGATGAAAATATAGAGTAGTGTTTAAAAACAACATTTGTGCCAATGCTGGTTGTTGTGATTATTTAGGAGTACATAAATTCTAAGAAAAGGAAAATGAAATTTTGAGAGACAAAGCTAAACTAACAGACTGCCATAGATAAGAATGATGAATGTCTCCATGGAAATAAAAATGACCACGAGAAGGAAGCTATAGCAATAAAAAAGCATTGCATGTCAGTGTACAATATATTTTTATTAAAAAGAAATGGCAGGATTTATTTAAAAAGGATATTTTAAAACATCATGTCATTCCAACCTGTGTGACTTTCTTCCGCAGAACACAAAAGAAGATATTTTGAAGAATGTTTTTAACAGCCCCCCATTCACTTGCATTGGTTACAATAGTGAATTGTGAAGTGAGGGGCTGTGCACATGTTCTGTTACCGACATTCTTCAAAATATTTTCTTTCGTGTTCTGCAGAAGAAAGAAAGCCATAAAAGTTTGAAATGACGAGAGGGCGTGATAATGATGACAGAATTTTCATTTGAAGGTGAACTACTCCTTTAAGGAGCTCTTACTCGTGGTCGTAGAGGTGAAAGGGAACCTTCCAGCACACACATTCTCACAAACTCACAGTTTCCAGTGCCCTGTGATTGGGTCATCTGCCCATTGTCTGAAACAGGAAATAGGTCATGCAGTGTGAACGGTGGTGGGGGGGGTGGACGACGGTGTGTGTGTGTGTGGGAAGGAACTGCACAACTGGCCTTTCTTTGGATGATCTCACAACTTACAAGCTTGTAAAAATGAAGCATCTTCAATAGCTGTGCAATTCAGAAAATAACCCTCCTATCAAACGCCATTCAGTCCGTGTAGAGTTGTTGAGTTAAGTTTAAAACAAATTTTAATAGAAATGTTTCATATTTTCAAGGCTTTACTTTGTTCGATTCAGTGCAAGTATGTAGAGATGATTATAAGTGTCACGTTCACAGGATGATTTTCTACAATTTGTTTGATTTCTACATCTATTCACCCAGAGGAAAATAATATTGCTGAGAGATCTATCTATCCATCATCTGTCTGTCTGTCTGTGTGTGTGCGTGTGTGTGTGTGTGTGTGTGTGTGTGCGTGCGTGTCTGTTTGTGTGTGTCTGTCTGTTTGTGTGTGTGTGTTTGTCTGTCTGTCTGTCTGTCAGTCTATCTGTGTCTGTCTGTGTGTGTGTGTGTGTGTGTGTGTGTGTGTGTGTGTGTGTGTGTGTGTGCGTGTGTCTGTTTGTGTGTGTCTGTCTGTTTGTGTGTGTGTGTTTGTCTGTCTGTCTGTCTGTCAGTCTATCTGTATGTCTGTCTGTGTGTGTGTGTGTGTGTGTGTGTGTGTGTGTGTGTGTGTGTGTGTGTGTGTGCGTGTGTCTGTTTGTGTGTGTCTGTCTGTTTGTGTGTGTGTGTGTGTGTGTGTTTGTGTTTGTGTGTGTTTGTCTGTCTGTCTGTCAGTCTATCTGTGTCTGTCTGTCTGTATGTGTGTGTCTCTGATTGTCTATCTGTATGTCTGTCTGTGTGTCTGTGTCTGTGTGTGTGTGTGTGTGTGTGTGTGTGTGTGTGTGTGTGTGTGTGCGTGTGTCTGTTTGTGTGTGTCTGTCTGTCTGTATGTGTTTGTCTGTCTGTCTGTCTGTCTGTCAGTCTATCTGTGTCTGTCTGTATGTCTGTATGTGTGTGTCTCTGATTGTCTATCTGTATGTCTGTCTGTCTGTCTGTCTGTCTGTCTGTCTGTCTGTGTGTCTGTGTGTGTCTGTGTGTGTGTGTGTGTGTGTGTGTGTGTGTGTATGTGTGTCTATCTATCTATCTATCTATCTACTGTATCTCTCTCTCTCTATCCAGTGTATTATTTCTCATCATGAACTAGTTGAACGATTATTATTCATAGGTTGGTTTCAGGTTGTTGTAGTCAGAATGGGGTCAGTACAGAACAGCGGTGTGTTGTGTGTTATCCTGCAGGGAAGGTGAAACACACACTGTGGTCTCTTATGGATCATTAAACAGGTCTGCTATTGATACTTCCAGCCTCAGATTCGCTTTAAACCGTGAGCTTTGACAGTGCACGTGTGTGTGTTTCTTATCATATCTGACTATGGCACATACAGCTCCACTACACCTCGCCATTCCGGCTGGTCACCATGGCAACAGAGCATTTTCATGTGTCGCCTCCATTCTAATGTCCCTAATTAAAATGGGTCCGGTCCGTGTGCGCGTATGATACGGCAGATGTTTAAAGCCCAAGGAAAATCGTACGTGTTGAGTAAACTTCAGTGAAAGTGCATAACTCCAATAAGAAATATTTACATGATATTGCCTAAAAACTATTTCATGGTTCATGCATAGCATAATTGAGATAACAGGCAAAACTTTGGCATTGTTTTAGTCTCTTGTCGCTTGAGATTCTCTTAACATTTGTACTGTGTACATGTCGTTGTTGGACTTACAACATCGTTTTTGAAACAATATAAAGCCATAAAAAATGATGTAAAAATTGTTGTGAAGATGTTTACTCTTTTAATTATAAGCAACACAGACAGAATATATCGGCGTGAGAAAGAAATAAGAGTTTATTCTGAATTTCCTATTTAAAGTTATGTGTTTGGGTAAAGGGTCCTTTTTGTTTAACTCTGTGAACTACTAACAATATTTCTACCAAATTTCTCATAAAAATATTTTTCTATTTGCTGAAAATTAAAACAGTAGAAAATCACAGAAAAGATGCTTTTAGATTTTTTCAGACCTCAAATAATCTACTGCAAAGAAAAGAAGTTCAGACTCAGATTCACTTTTAAGCAATACAACATAATTCTATGCTTCTTTGGGAAAAGTTCAAATGTTTTTATGTGATAACTTGGATTTTGCTCACAGTTTTCAGTGTTTCATCATTCTGTCAGTCTTTCACATTTCTGTTGGCTGACTTTGTCACTCCTGAGGTTTGATTTTGTTGAAATTCAACAGACACCGGACTGAAATGACCATCTCTAGAAATAATGATTACATGAAAATTTGGAATGTCATCTCATTTTTTTCTGCGGCTGTAAAGAAATACGGAAAAATGTTGTTTAAAAAAAACTCAAAACTCATAGAACTAGAAAACTAAAATTTGTAACACTTTTCAATAAGATTTTTTTTAACAATTAGTGAATGCATTAGCTAACATGAACTAACACTGAACAATACTTCTACAGAATTTATTTAGATTAATTCATGTTAATTTCAGCATTTACTTATACATTATTAAAATCAAACGTCGTCACTGTTAACATGAAATATGAACCAACATTAACAAGGGTGAATAAATGCTGAAAAACTAAATTGTTCATTGTTAGCTAATGCATTTACTAATGTTAACTAATAGCACCTCATTAGAAAAACATGTTTATCTTGAATAAATATAAATGTGTGAAGTTGAAAAAATTATTATTTGTATCTTCCCAAACAGATCCAAACACCACACAAGGGTTAAGCTACTTATGGCATTTCGTGATAAAAGACGCCGTATTTATGTGACCTAATCGGCTTATTAAAGATAAGTATCAGATTGTACACACCGTACACACTATTAAAGAAAGCTAATTTAACAGTCATTTAAAAAACGATTTAGCCGACACCTTAATTGACAGTTGACTTATTACTGGGGGAATTATACCTATTGGGGCTGTTTCCCAGACAGGGTTTAAGCCAAGTCCCAGACTAACTTTAATGTTAGAAGTGTCTTTATCAAAAACAACTTCCACTGACTTATCTTAAATCATTGCAGTGCATTTGTTTTGTCTCAAGATGCTCACCTGTAATGTTTGATGTAAAGTATGTTTTTAATTTCAATATTTTCATTTAACCAAGGCCTAGTCCTGTCCGGGAAACCAAAAAACACCAAGAGCTTTCCCAAAACCTCAAATCTCCAATGTTATTGGTCGGTAATGTAATTCCCGGGAGAAAGATTTTCATCAGTCCAATGGAAAAACAAAGTCAAGCCCAAGCTTGTAATGAGCCGAGAAAGATCTAGTTGCAGAGTTTGAAAGAAATTCGGTGTTGTGCTTATGGCATTGTTATCCCATTATCATTTACCGCCCATAAATATCACATAAAACAGGTTAATCGTGACATGTATGCTTTCTACCCGTGTAAATGGGTGGTTTCTTGATGACAAAAAGACACTGGAATTTTTAAGTCAACTCAAAACTACAGAGAGACGACAGTAAGAGAGCAAAAATGCATTTCTGACATCCGAGTAGCTACAGCACATCCCAGATGAAACAGTAGCTGCTGGCAGAATTAAAAGCTTAGGGTGTGATCCATTCTAACTGGTTTAACTGGTCACTTTGAGTAGCTGTGAGAATGGGGGGAGGTCATCATCATCATCATCGGGTTAATTTGAATTAATTCATAAAATATAAAGTTACACAAAGTTCACTGTTCACTGGAACGAAGAAGAATATGCGTTTCACTTACTGACTGTAGGAAACTATATCAGATGTTTGTTATTCATCTTGTCCCTGGTGTCAGTCGCACTGTAGCTGAACTCGTCCATTCGCTGTCTCTGTGGGTCTTCACACCGGCTTTCTCCTCAGACGCGTTTGTCATTATCACACTCTTCACACTTTTTGGGGCAACACACACCTTACAGTCACTATAGAGAGAGAGAGAGAGAGAGAGAGAGAGAGATTTCACCCAACAGCAGAGCACAGACTGGATTTTTATTAGTTATTTTACTTTTAGAATGTAACGTATGTCTCTTTGTTTATTTTCGGATGGAACTGATTTTGAAATTATTGAGGTCATAAAAACATGTCAGCTGGTTGGAATGAAGGGGTTAAAAAGTCGTTTCAGAGGTTCAGCATTAATACATTTTGATGTGAGATTACAAAGACTTAAAAATATTATTTGGAACGACATGCTCACGCGAGTCGCTCACACTAAGACCAAGAATGTGTATCAAGAAAATAAATAGGGAAAATTTTGAAGTTTACTTCTAAAGCGGCGTGCGTGTGTGTTTGGACATGTCTGGGATTAGGTCAGATTCAAAGCTCGGTACGTACATACTCTTTGGACCAATTTACTCACCGAAAAGCACAGGTTTTAATGGGGGACAGGCTCAGACATGGGCTTTGTTTTTATCCCATGCACTTGTGTTTGGTTGGAAATGTTTTCTGGCCTTTTTATAGATTCCAATCCACTTTTAATGGGAACTCGAAAAGTTGTCATTCTTATGTGTCACATTGCAGTGAGGATATCAAATGGAAAAAAATGACCCTATGTTTAAGTATACACTCTAAAAAATGTTGGCTTATTTGAACCCCTCGTTCGGTCAAAAATGGGTTAAATTAACCCAGAATATGGTTATACGGTATTTGACCCAACAATGCGTTAAAATAACCCAGCATTTTGGATTGAAACAACTCAGGTTAGTTTATAACCCAACGGTTGGGTTGCTCCCTTTTTGACCCAATTTTTTTTTAAGAGTGTACCATCGTACTAAAATGTATGTGTCATGGTGTTAATTTGGTATTCCAAGTACAATGCAAACTAAGAATTCCACCACTGTACCCTATCCAAAATGGGTACCATATTTTTGTCCTATGGTATGCTATTCTTACTATCAAAGGTCCCAAAAAGGCTCCCACATTTAAACCCATCATTTTGATATTTTTGGTTACTTCCAATTATGTTTACTTAACAGCCAGATAAAAATGTATTTCAAGTGTTATTCATCTATAGATGTACTGTATTGATGCATTATTCCAAAATTGTCAGTTTTATACCCTACACTTATATGATTATCTCCCAAGGAAACTTTAGACATTACAAACCTCACATTTATCACCCTCATGCGCATTGAAAGACATGTAAAACATAAGACAAAAACATGTCATGGCGTGATTTCGCTTTCCTATCCAGTGGCTCATCTCTCTACGGCCCTCACACCCTCTGTCTTCGAGCTTTTCAGCTCTGGCACATCTCCTTCATGTCCTTCCTGCTCCAGCTAATGGTTTACAGTAAGAAGACAAGTGCTCAAATTAGCATGACAAGAATCGGAGTCAATGTGCAACCCTTGTGCCAAATAACATGGCAATCCACATAGGTGCGATGAAGGGGGCTCCAGAGATGCATTAGCATTGGAATTAAAGGGGGTGAAAAGCTCCCCGTGTGTGAGTTTCATCTTACTTGTAAAAGAAAAAGGGGGTTTTGACAGCCTATTTGAAGCTCTTGTGCTCCGATTTGAAGATGGCTGCTCTGGGTTTCAACAGAAAAAGCTGATCAAAGCAGTGATAAGTCACTGCTGTCGCACAAAAATGTACCATGGTAAAGTGATAGTACTACAGTATTACTACAACCCTTAGGAAATGAACCAGAATCTCAAAATAGTCCAACAAACCCAACCCCAGAATGCTTTATGCAAGTTAAAACAATCCAACATTTGACTATAAAATGTTTAATACACTTTTACTATGATTAAACAACAGTTAGGGTAAACTTGGGTTGATTGGGACATTTCTTGAGACTGAGATGAAAGTCAAAAAGCGGCCCAAATAACCTAAATTCACCCTCATTTTCCTCTTACATCACTTATTGATTACTTTAATACAGTAACTATTCAACAAGTAATAATAATAAATCCCCAAAAAACACTTTCATTATAATAAAACCATGGTTCATCTTCCTAAAAAGTAAAAACGTTTGCTACAATACTTTGAAAGCATGACTTCAATATGTCACAAATTAAAGACTGAATATTACTTGATCTCTTGTTGCCAGGTGCTTTGGACGCAAAACTGGCGTAATAAAAGTGCATGTAAACTTAATTAAGCTGTTTACTGCATTAAAGCACACCTAACAATTATTGCATAACGTTAAGCACTAACGAACGCATGTCTTGAAAAAAATAAGAGCAATCGAAGAACATGTTAGTTTCAACGCACTAGTTTCTGTCCTACATTGACTTCTTTTGACGAGCAGGCTGAATAGGCCTATAGTGAAGGGAGTGTTTGAGGAGGAGGAGGTGCTCGCTGGAGGAGGAGACTGACTGATCCTCCAGTCCTCCACATTCTCCTGCGAGCGGCTGAGACTCAACGCAACGCTTCGTACCAACTTCCAGGATTTCCCCCGATTTGTTTCATCTCGATAGCGTCAAACGCGCGCCCCGCGTTGATATCCAGACGAACAGCTGCGCATTTCGCCATTGGACGAACGCGCTCGCTCGTTGTGTTCGGTCACGTTCGCGCATCGGCGTTATTTTCAGGACGTTCACATTTTTAAAGATACAAAGGACGCGGTGGACTCAATTAAGACAGACGGCTCCGATCGGTCTGGAAACGAAGTGGCCTGTGTGACTTGTTTTATTTGGAGGATTTAAAGAGACATCCCGAGTGGAAAAATAATTGGGACAAGTCGACCTACTCCCCTCACAAAGGGGGTCCGCATGAGCTGAACGGCATGTTGCTGCTTCGTATGTTTTTGGCAAAACTCGCGCATGTTCGCGTGCAGACACACACATAGTTTGCTTGAGTTTTCTCACGATATAGTGGAGAAAGTTTAAAATAATTATCAAAATCGTAAACTTTTTCCTTTTTAATCAGACTGTTCTCGTTGTGGACGCGATAACATATTAAGTATTTATTTCTACACCGCAAATACAAGATTTTTCCCCCCTCACGCTTCATTGGACAAACTCTTTTCTTCTTCGGTCGAAAGTTAATTTTTTCTCATGGCTTGTTGGCTGTTCTCTCTCCTGTGACGACTCCTGCCGTGCGATCGTCCATTCCTGATGGGTACAAGTGCCAGCTGACGACTCTTGAACCTTGCACCGTTTCCCCATCTTTGTAAACACTCATCGCTAGAAACCATGGAGCTTTTCTCCAGGAATGTGGCCGGACTTTGGATTATCCTGTTGGAGTGCCTGTTCAATACACTGGCGGAGGAAGGTAACTCAATCGTGTTATTAAACTCAACTACCTGTTTGGCCCCTGAAGAGGGAGCAAGATTGTATGACCATGTGTTCTTACATGCTAATATTACTCCATTTTATAGCAATTTCATGAATTTAATATAGTATACTTCACGTTGGCTGTACTCTGTAATTCTGCCAAGCCAAGAATTAATTTATTACACTGGGTCTGGCTCCGGCCTATTATTTTGTGACCGGGGGCAAGAATAAAGTAAAATTGCGTGTGAAATTATGCCTTTAGTTTTGTTCGACATGCTCGTGCACTAAATGAATATGATTTGCATGCGTATTGGAAAAGCAACGATCATCCATAAAAGAGGGAACGATGTAAAGATCTGTAAAAGTCAGCAGCCTCGCGCTTGCTTTCACGCCTTCCCATTTAAAGTGCTTTTTAATAATCAACATGATTGCAATGCCCGAGAAAATTGCTTTAGACCATTCATTCATTTTCTCTATAAAAGCCCGGCTGGGCGGATCAAGCAGAGGCGCAATAAAGTGCATCTCAAGTAACACCGAATGTTAAATCACAAAGGGGATTGCCGATATATGGACGGCTCAGGTCGATAGAAATTTGAGTCGTGTATCGTCATGGGATATTTCGTCCCGTAAGCTCAATAAGTGGCCATTCGGATCAATAGAATGATGAATGGCCTTGCTCGCTGTTTAAGGTTCCCGTCGGCAGAAGAAAACGCCGAGGAAAGTATGGATGAATTTAAGAGAGGTTGTTGCTATACTTGTCGTGAGACTATCGGTCTGCCTCAGGCTGCTTAATCGATGGCGGATTAGTTCCGCATTACATGGTACTGCGCGCACACCTGCACCCCGCCGCTCGAAATCAATTTAACCGACCTGTGTGACGGACACGCGCAGGTGATGCTCCTCCGACAGTCACTCCATTAATGAGTTGTGGACGTGGTTCTGTCGCGCAATGGGTTGATAAGTGTCAGAAATCCTGCGAGAAGACGATAAAGCGGTCAGTTCCAGAAGCGAAATACTGAGGAAAACTATATTCGTTGTTTGCGCCCGATAATACAGAAATTTCGCGACGAAAGACATCACGCTATAAATTATTTGACGTGTCTCACAGAAACACACACATTTCTCTTTACCATTTTGTGGTTTGGTTATTTAACTGAAAACGTGTCCAACACGCAGTTGTGGAGGTAAAAGTGGCAACTTATATCACGAAAATGTTGTTTTGACTCTTAATACGTCTGTAATTCGATTAGTTTAAATATTTCGTAGTAAGATCATTTTTTTTGTTCCAACCAAATAGTCAATTGTGGTAGCTAACCATAGTTTTTACCACAGATGCTACAAATGAAGCATGCTTTTACTACAGTAACCAGGATATCTGTGGTAAACTTATTGGTTAACCATTGGTACATAAGAGCTGTTTTTGGGGGGGGGTAATTTTTACCCCCATACGTACATGCCAATTTGACTAATAATGACAACTGTTTGACATAGTTCACATGATACAGTTGCGGGAGGAGTTGTGGAGGTTGTATCGGCTAATATGGTGAAGTCAGAAACAGAAGCTGCAGGGGGGAGATTGGATTTGATTCTATAGTATCTCAAACCCCTGCGCGAGATTAAACTAATGCCAGATCTGTGAGGATCACCGCACCGATCTCTAATTCCCTTTGTGAGGAAATATCAGCTAAAGCAGAGAGAGGTAACGATGGCTTTCATGTGAGGTCAGGGCTCAGGAACTCTTCTGTCTTCCTGCTTCTGTTGCCCCGGAGGCAAAAAAAGAGCTTAGCTATCCCACCTTCTGTCACTTATTCACTTATTTCTCTTTCCTCTTATCTCCAATCTGTGTCTCTTCCGTTTCTGTCTCTCACTTACGCAGACATTGATTTACATTCAACATTTACGCATTCGCCAGATGCTTCCATCCAAAGTGGCTTACAGGGCATTATTGCAAGTATTAATTTTAATCTGTGGGATTGGAACCTGCTACCTTTGCGTTGCTAACGCAATGATGAACATTTAAAGATGTTTAGATTGGAGGTACTACTTCTGATTTTTCCTTATATTGGAAACATACTGTTAATTCAGATTCATTACAGTACAGTACTGCACGCTTCTGTTTTTTCATGCCTTTAGGAAATGTTATTACTGTGTGTAGTATACATACAAATATAGTATGAGTGCGATAAATGAGAAGCAGGTATACATTTAATACCAAGTAATTTCTCAGCCTCAACTATTGGTGACATATGCTAAAATCCAGTTGCACATGTATCTTTTTTTGAATGAATTGCATTATTTTTCGACTTCTTGTAGCTTGGCGTTTCTTTCCGACTGCGCCGAAGTCTCCAGCACCCCTCTCCTGCTGCAGAAATGCACATCCCTCCCTCAGAAATCCTATTAAATGGAACTGATTTTTATAAGACCGGGATTTGCATTTAAAGCAGTCCTCTTTCTCTCTCTCTCTCCCCCTCATTTCATTCTCTCTCTCTCTCTTTGGTTGTTAATCCTGTGATTAGCCGCTTGAAGATTTAAACTGCAGCTCTGCGTCTCATCTCTAATCATCAGTCCCGCACCTTTACTCTCTCCAGAGTTAATGTTCGCCTCCAACTCGGAGGACCTCGCTAGAAGTGCCAGGAATAATTTTCGGTGTTTCATTCTTTCGTGTGTGTTTTGGTTGGAGTGTGTGGTCTGCAGCGGCCCGGCAGCTGATCCAAACACTGTGCAGATTGATGGGATGATAACAGTGCTCAACAGGCTCTTGTTGGGATTGGATTCTCTCTCTCTCTCGTCTCTTCATCCAGTGCATCAGTGTCAATACGGCCCTGATGGATGAGGGGCTGACAACATAAGAGTCTCTCGCTTTATCTTTTCTCTCTCTGACTCCATCGTTCCCTCCCCGTCCACCTACACGCCTCTAAAGGCGATTGAGAGCCGCTATTTAGCATGAGAGGGGACCTTTGACCTCACAGAGACATGTGAAACGATCACATGATCGAGGGACCCTCGATGATGTAGTGGGCCGTTTATGTATGCGTACAGAGGTAATGTGGGAATTTGCCGTGGCGTGTTTCGTTAAGGGAGTTGCACAGACAGGCGCATCAACGTTATTCAGCCAATTACAAGATATGTAAAAACACCATTTTTGGAGTTCGGTTGACCTCTGTTGTGCTTGTTGTATGACATGCTGAAATAGTGTTTAAAAAAGTGAAGCGTGTTTGTCATCAGAGACATCTGTTGAAGTGCGTAGTGCAATTTACCTCCCAGTAGGATGCGTTTAACATTCCTATTAACCGGAGATTTTGGGTTGGGCTTTGCGTTTGGGCTTAACGAGTTGAAAAATAGTTTTTTCTCTTTGCTTTTTTCGAAATAAGGTTAGGGTCAAGGCTGTGTTTTTGTGAATTTTTTTTTTTAAGGAATGTTGTATGTGGACCGCAGGATTCAGAAACGTCCTACTCGGGCGAATCACATTACGTCCAACTCTGCACTTTTCCACCAGTTTGGTGTTTTGCCAGCCTGAAATAATTCCCTTCTTTCTGCTGTGTTTTGGTCTCCCGGGGATGCATCTTAGAAATGAATAGCTGGTACACTGTCAGTCGATTAGGTGGCTCAGGCGAGTTTGATGCGGCAAAATTATACCTGAACCGAGCTAGCATGGATTTGTTGGAGCTTGTTCCTTGTGCGATAGTTTTGCTAATGTGTGGTCTGCAATCCACAATCCAGTTTTACTAAACACAATTATGATGGATGGCTGTGGACAGAAAGATTGTCTGTTTATTGATCGGGTTCTCACAGAATGAAAAATGACCTGTATTGTCTTGTACATTTAACATGTGATCTGATTTTAAACTGCTGATTCTTAAATTCTTGACACTGTTTTATCAAATCAAAAGTAGTTGTTGCGTAATTTCTTGAAAAAAGAAAGATAAGATCACACGCTTGACAAACACCAAAAACCCATGCGTCTGTAAACCCGCACAATTCTTTTCGACGTGCGGAGGGATTTTGCTCCTGATAAGATAAGAAGAGCTCACGCTATAGCATGTGCACGAACCTTCATACCGATCTTGTGAGATCCATCATTTTATATATGAAATACTTTCTCCTATCTGAAAGCTGTGTCAGTTCTCCCATTAGTGCTCGGTGTGAGATTTCGGTTATTTTTTTGGTGTCCCTCCCAAAGTTCTTGCATTCCCCCATTTGCCCCCTGTTGGCAACCGCAGGTTCGGCGGCATTTGTCTTGTCTGCAGTTCACAGCACGCGCCTTCTGTTAGTACACGGTTTCTCCCTGTCCCGGTTCTGTCGACCGTTCCAAGCTTCACCCATTTCACTATAGCATGTGGCAAACACCGCTCCAGTTTTTTGTTTTGGATGGACTTTCCCTTCTTCTGAATTACCAACTATTGGTTACTACTTTCACAGAGGAACGTGCAGAATGTACCAGTGAAAATACATAAGAAAAACAAGAAATGAGTCAGACGTGACTAAGAGATCTGTACATGGTTGTCTGGGAGTTCTTTACATGGGTCAGATGTGTGTGGAGATGTCGATGGACGGCCATTGACAAAAACATGAAAGCATGGGTTTGCACACAACTTGTGCTTGCATGCATTTTTTTAAAACTAAAAACAAGGGGTCTGAAAGACTTATTCTAATACGCTTCGTGTGCTGTTTGACACAATGTTGTAATACACAAGGTCTTCGTGTTTTTCCAAAACCAGGGCATCGTCAAAAGGAGCCCTTATAATATTTAAGTGACTTCTGTTTCGCTTTTGAGACAAAGTTGTATAAAACATGCACATGGCTCCGTTCACACGCTGTGTTCTTGAGTGAAAGCTGAGCGAAAAACAGAGGGATTGAGAAAGAATGGAGGTGGGGGAAACAAAAGATTGAGGGAGGAGAGTCATGCAGAGAGTGTATTATGTATTAGATATCTGCTGGGGTTATGCCGGGCCAGCGTGTGTGTGATGGACAGGAACGGTCTGCGTTCTCTGTTCACACACCAATCTAACCAGTACACCACCTCCTTCCGTTGACACTTACTCAATGTGTGTGTGTTGGAGTGGATATGATTAAGGGTCAGTTTTTGTGTGTTTTATAATGTAGCGTGCGAGCGCCCATATGGGGTTGTAATGATGATAAAAGCTGTTATGGTTCCTGATGGTCGTCACTCGCACATCAATAGCGCCCCAGAGTTCAACGCGTTGCGATGGCTGTCCTTGGTTATGTTTGAAATGAAATACTGCCTATTGAATTCTGTGCGGTCTGAATGGTGTACCGCCTGCTCGTTTTGTTTTTAAATAGTACATGAAACGATGCGCATCAGTCATTTTTGCATTTGCATCGCCCCCGGTTTTGCGTTAGAATGCCTTTAATGTGTGGCCGCGTGATCAAATGAGTGGCGATTGCCATCACTTCTGCTACATTCATCTTGCTGCAAATTAAAGGTCAGGCGCATTGCATTGTGGGATCTCACACGGTGTGGTCGGCATTGTTTAATGCGTCGTCTAATAAAAAGTCTTTGAGGTTCTTCAAGCGTAAATATTGTTGAAGTTGTATTACTAGTTTGCTATACTGAACACTTGTGGCACTTTGGGTTGAAAAAAAATGAAGATAGAAACGAGAAAGTTGTGGTGTGTATTGTGCGTTTTATTCGCAGATGTTCCACGTATCTGACAGCTGTGGTGTGCGTGTTTGTTTTGCACGAACATGCATATAAAGACGTAAAGGGCCCGGCCACATGAAGAATATTTTGTATGTGTAATATTAAAATGTCATATTAGAGTATTCTGAGCATAGGGCCAAGTCGACATGACTGAGCAAATTAAATTCGTGCCCACGCTACCAGAAGAAAAAAACACACACAGATTGAAATTCAGTAGTTGACAGGTAACTGCACGCTCGGTGTAGACTATTGCTCATGGTGAGAAATCATTGCTCACGCATTCTGTCTGTCTCTCTCGTTCTCTCTAGGCTGTTTGTTTTACCTGCGTATGTTGTCTAAAACACTTAAAATGTGGTTTCAAATGGCAGTCAACAGTTTTACTGTTCAACGTCGTTGATGGTTTGATGCAAATCTTCAAGTTTGTTAAATGTTGATAAACTGTCTGTTTATAGCTATGTGAAAAATTAAAAAAAAGCTGCAATCTGTAGATTTTTTTGGTTAAAATAATCCTAAAGGTTTCTTATAAATATTTGTCATAAAGTGTGAAATATCAGTTTGACGTAATTAGATTTTAACACACATAAAGCTAACTATGCAAAATAACCTGTAGTTTACGCTTCAAACAGAGATGGCGATATAGATCAAACATTACCGATCGCTGTTTTAACAACACCCGAAAGTTGGTTGCCTCCCTGACTGAGTAATGAAGTTTTTTTTCTGCCATGGTAACGAAATAGTGCAAGTTAAATATGTGCGATGAAACCTCACGCTTCAATGTGAAGGACAAGCGATTCGCATACATGTTTCTGGCCTTAAGGCCTTTTTTGTGTGCAAAAGCAAACAATATGGGTCTCTTTGTTTTTTTTCTCCTGAAGTCAAACAGGAGACATGGAGACGCTCTGTAATGTGCTCTTGCTCGTAGGTCGACTGCCAGGAAACAAATCCATGCTCACAGATGCATCGGATTAAATGAAGTATGTAAACAAGTTGAGACGAGAGAAGTATTCCTCATTTGTTTAGGGTGGACGATCCTCTTTCCTTTCACGTGCTCCTGTCTAACAACACCATGGTAACAGAAGGAAAACGTTCCTCATGGTGGTCTCCTTCAGGGACAAAGCCGTGTTATCATGAGTTAAAGTGGAGTATAAATGTTGCCCGTCGAAGTCGTAGAAGTTTCAATGTTTGTTTGTTTGCCAAGATTTCATGAGGTCTTAAGGTGATAGTTCACCTAAGAATGAAAAATGTGGTCACCCTCACGCAATTCTGTATATGACCCAAAAGAAGGTATTTTGAGAAATGTCTTGGTGGTTTTTTGTGCATACAATGGAAGTCAATGGGGTCCAGTTTTGTTTGGCTATTGACTTTTTTCAAAATATTTTCTCTTGTGTTCTGTAGAAGAAAGAAACTCATACAGGTTGGGAATAACAGAAGGGTGAATAACTCAAACAAATTTCCTTTTTGTGTGAATTGTCCCTTTTAATGGACAAAGTTGGACTTCTCGTGCCTGAGAGAACTGGCTCAGCGATTGGAAGATGAAATGATCAGAAATGTCGACCAGTAAGATTTTACTTTGCTGTGTTTTTTAACTGAAGTTGCTTCTCTTAATTCATTGTCCTGACGCAGCCATCAAAGCCACGCTTTCCTAACCAATTTTCAACCCCGAACACATTTTCAGTCCATTACTGTCAGAACTCATTGAGGAAGTAAACACGCTCTGATGTGATGTTGACTTTAACTGCGACTGATCCAGACATACAACTAGCCGCTTTTGAAAGTGTGTAATTTTGTACATTCCTAGTGGCAGCGTGTGTATAGTCCAGGTGCGTTTTACTAATAAACCGTCACAAACACACACACACAATGTTGTCATGCTACAGCAGCCGTGTTAAACGCTCGTCTCTCTTCACTATCTGTTCATCTCCATCCCTCCATCCATATCATCCTAATCCCTCTTTTCTCTCTCTTGTGCCTCTCATTCACCTTGGCCTCTTTTTCGCTCACTTTCCACCCTCCGTCCCCGAACACACACTTTCACATCTCTCTCTTTTTCAGTAATTGGTGCTGTCTCTTTCCTTTAATTAAAGTGAAAGAGTAATTGTAGGCCAGCGCTGGTCTTCTGTCATTTCCCTTTGAGAGAGAGAGTGAAGTGAGTGTGTGTGTGTGTGTGACTCACAGAACACTCATGGCATGATATTCTGCTCAAGGTTACTGTGTTTTATGATTACAAATTCCTAAAGAAAAAACTATCACAAATGAATTCACATTAGTATTGTTTCTCATGAACAGAAGTTTTGTTTTTAACATGTGCCTCTGGAGTTTCAGAAAAGATCTCAATAATGTCTCTGACTGTGTGGACAAGAAACATCGAAACATTTCCAGATGCACTAGTATATCGGTATCGAGAGTTTAATAACAGCCAATGATCCTGTCAATCAAAAGAGGACAGGGAAATGCAATGAATTTTTGCTTCGTGTAAAGAAAATGTAAAAAAATATCACCAGTTTGACATTCAATATAAAATGTCATCATATGAATTCATACCACAATAAGAAATATTAGTTTAATCTTCAGAATCGGTATTTGCAGATATCACCTTGAATAATAATTACTTAACAGATTTTATATTTTCTTCATCAGATAGCTTTTAACAGATAGTTTTAAAGTCCCAGTAAAATAAAAAATTACAATGCCTGTTTTTTAATGAGATATTGCAGCGTTTATTGAAGGGCTGGGCGATATATATCGTGATTCACATTCTATTTTATATCTTAAAGAATCGTGACACACATTTGAGATGAACCGTTCAAACGAACAGAAAACTCATTTAGATCTTCTGAAAGTCAAATGTTCTGGGTTAAGGACAGAAACTGGTACCCTGAGGCATGTGTGGCAGTCATGGGTTTGTCTATATGAATGAATAATCAGATATCTTCCGATTATTAAATGACTAGACACACACGAATCAGTGTTTTTCGGTGTGTACGTGTCAAAACGCGTGTGTGTGCGTCTCATGTCTGCTGGGAGGTATGAGTGTGTGTCTGCTTATTTCTTGTAACTGTACAGAACAAAGTGATAAAGTGTGAGTGTGTGAATGTGTGTTAATGTATGATTCAGACTTTTGGCAGATCCGAGAACGTTTTGTGGATGGAGAAACAGTAGAAAGTTCATTCCAGTTTTCCTTTTTCACTGTGCTGTTCATTTAAGCAAATGTCACCATTGGTGTTCCATTTAAACTTATTGGTGTCCAGGAGAAAAATATTTAATTTGTGATCATTTCCCATGATGGAGTGTGTGTGTTAGTGTAGGCACACTGCTGTGCTACAGGTCTATTACTCTTGATGTCCGCTGAGCTTATCGAGCACATCTGTGTGAGTTCTGTATGAGATCCGTGCGCTTCTGAGAAGACTGCGTTAAACGGGTCAAAGGAAACGAGTTGGGACAGAAATTTCCCGCCGTGAGTCTAATCCATCAGAACAGCGACATCAGGCCATAGAGCCACTGACAGATGTGCAGGTGTGTGTGTGTGTGTGTGTGAATGATAATCCTTGTGTCAACTTTGAGTCTAACCTATTTTTTGAGGTGAGCCGTAACACACACGCACACTCGCTTTTTCCTGTCCCATTAAACCTAATGATAGAGTAGACAGCAGGATATAGACCACTGTAATTACACACACACACACACACGTAACTTAAGTGTAATCTATCACACTCACATACACACCATATGTCCTCGGTAACCTTCATACACATAAACTGTAATCGCTGAATCTCACGGAAATATGTCAGGGTCAATTTCACACCAAAAACATCTTACAGCTATTCACGTCTGTAATGTTCTGTTTATTTGCATTATGATGAAGATTTTTGGGGATTCATTTTGAAAGAAAATAAGACTTGGACTTAATAACAAATGTATAATTATATGCTGGGTTAGGTATATTTTGATGCTGGTTTGTGCTGGTTTAAGCTGGTCACGTGCTGGTTTAAACTGGTCACGTGCTGGTTTAAACTGGTCATGTGCTGGTTTAAGATGGTCACGTGCTGTTCCTTAGCTGGTCATGTGCTGGTTTAAGCTGGTCACGTACTGGTTTAAGATGGTCATGTGCTGGTTAAAGATGGTCACGTGCTGGTCCTTAGCTGGTCATGTGCTGGTTTAAGCTGGTCACGTGCTGGTTGAAGCTGGTCACGTGCTGGTTTAAGCTGGTCACGTGCTAGTTCAAGCTGGTCACGTGCTGGTTTAAGCTGGTCACGTGCTGGTTTAAGCTGGTCACGTGCTGGTTTAACCTGGTCACGTGCTGGTTTAACCTGGTCATGTGTTGGTTTAAGATGGTCACGTGCTGGTTTAAGCTGGTCACGTGCTAGTTCAAGCTGGTCACGTGCTGGTTTAAGCTGGTCACGTGCTGGTTTAAGCTGGTCACGTGCTGGTTTAACCTGGTCACGTGCTGGTTTAACCTGGTCATGTGTTGGTTTAAGATGGTCACGTGCTGGTTTAAGCTGATCAAATGCTTGTTTAAGCTGTTCACGTGCTGGTTTAAGATGGTCATGTGCTGGTTTAAGCTAGTCACGTGCTGGTTTAAGCTAGTCACGTACTGGTTTAAGATGGTCACGTGCTGGTTTAAAATGATCATTTTCTGGTCTAAGATGATCATGTGCTGGTTTAAGATGGTTGTGTGCTGGTCCTTAGCTGGTCATGTGCTGGGCAATTACTGGTTTAAGCTGTTCACGTGCTGGTTCAAAATGGTCACATGCTGGTTTAAGCTGGTCCTGAGCTGGTTTAAACTGGTGAGGAACTAGCAAATGACCAGCTTAAACCAACACATGACCAGCTAAGACCAGCACATGATCATCTTAAACCAGCATCCAAACATACATAACCCAGCATATGATGTGTTTGACATGTACCATGAGATTCACCTGTCTTCATGCTTGTGTGTGTGTGATTTAACACAGGTGAGTCTCTAATTTGTGTTCCTCTGAACTTTGAGCAAAACCCACGGTGGGAAATCACCGTCGGATATCTTTCGCCTTCTTTTCCAAACGCTTCCTCGCCCTGCACTCTTCTCTTCTCATCCCTCTTTCATCCTCCCCTTCGGCCTCCTGGGCGTCCTCTGGCTTTGATTCTCCGAGCTGGACGGCGTTTATCAGTCGGCCGCAGCCTCTCCACATCAGAGGGAAAGAGGGCGAGAGAGACGGTTGACATAAAGAGCCACGGATAGAGGGAAGCGCAGAGAGATAAAGAGTGTGACGGGGACATACGGAGTTATCAAAAAGAGAAATGAAAACGGACGCGTGGCAAGAAAGGGATGTGAAATTCGAAATCGCGAAAGGCAAAAGTGATGGGTGAAATAATGAAAGCGGGAGAGGGGGCGTGTGGAAGATGGATGGCGTTTAGGAGAGCGTGTGGCGGTCGTGGCGAACGAGAGACGTCAGTTCTTTCCCTGAGGCCGTGCACACTCAAATAACATTTGTTTGATATTATTTTTAATATCGATGGGATTCTGAAGTGAAAGCCAACAGCGGAAAGCCTGCAGTCCCGACCCAGATACATATAGATAAAGATACGCTTGTTTTTTTTTCTATGCTTCGAACACCCAGATGACCTGCTGCAGTTACTGCACGCATTTCTGTATCCCGCAAGCCATTTAGTTTTCAGTTTGACAAATGAATGAAATAAATATTTCAATCAAATTTTGGTTAAAAATAAATGTATGTTTTCTTTAGAGAGAACATCACATGGTTAAATCTGCGATACACTACTTTTGCCTCTCTATCGCCATCTTTGTTTAAAACAAAAATTGCAGGTTTTACGTGTGACTTTAATTTGATTGAATTTAAATTACGTCAAACTGACATTTCCCACTAAATCGCATTGAAACATTATTATAACACCGTATCTACAACGTACCCAACTGACGGGACACGACAACGCTTGTTCTTAATGGGTTTGTCGTGTCACTTTGTACCGCATCCAGAGTGGACAAAATAAAAATATATAATGGGTTCTAATGCATACTACTGTCTTTTAGTTTCGCCGCATCCGGTGTAGGCTGGTCACGGTGTAAGTTTACTGTTGTGAACCAGGTAGGGTTACCAGGGTACTATTATCATATCTTACGATACTATACCTTATGGAATATTACTATATCAAGTAGTATTGAGATGCTGTGTCATGTTCATATTTATAATCTACAAAATAGACCAAAATTCCTTAATACACAGATCAAAATGAAACATGTGGTGTTTAGAAAACTGTATTATACCGCACACCGCAATATTTGTAGTATGAACTTTAGTCATTGGATAAGTTCTAGCAAATACTGTAGTGTGGTGAGGTTTAAAACACTAGTGTCTAGTAATTTTAGCAACGTTTACTGTAGTGTCACTATAGATTTTTTTTTAATGTTGGAACAAATTTAATCAATGTGCGACATATTGCATTTATAGCAACGCTTTTAAAGGAAATGCTAGGCTTACTTTAAACGGCCAGTAGGTGGCGCAATTCTTTTTGGTCAGTTTATCATTTAACCAACTCAATTCAAGAACGGAGCAAGTGTCTTGATGAATGACTCACTGAATCATTATCTCGTCCGAGTCGTTCAGAACACGGATTCATTTAGGAGAGAAACAGATGCAAAAAGACAGATGAAAGTGTTCAAATGAACATGAATGTGCATATGCAACATTAGTCACGCCACTATGATACTACCACACAATTACACCACACAGTTCACCGGTAAACCGTGCAACCCTAGAATCAGGGTATTAAACAGATTTCATTTGTCCTTTATTTTGATTTATTTTTAACGTACAAAGTTGCAAATTTCAGCTTTAACTTGCTGAAATGTGCAACATAGTGAGGTCATGTGACAACAGCGTCAATCGTTAAAAAAAAGACAATATAAAATACTAAATATACTATGCAGCGTGCAGTACGCTTGTCTTCCATTTTGAAGGCCACACTGACTTTTCAGCCTTGTTATTGATGCTTTCCTGAGCTCCAGACCAGCAACAGCTTCCAGTCCCGACCCAGATACATACAGAAGGAAACGCATGGATTCCATCTCGCTATGCTAAAGTCTCGCACTCCTGGGAGCAGCGTGAGAAGAAAGAGCAATAGAGGTGTTTGTCCACGGAGACGCGGATAGGAAGGGAATCTGAGGGAATATTCCGCAGTTTTATTTTTAGATCAAAGGAAGTCTGGGATTGGAGCTCGGTGTGAACCTGGTGGCCTCAAGTGGTCACGTGACCAGCACACCTCCCATAGGAAGAACCCCGGGGCCAGATACATGCACAGACACCAGGATGGGGTGTCTGATTAAAACACATCGATAAGCAGTGACCGATGGCAAGCTGAAGCAAAACTCAGTGAAGTAGGGAGACGTAAAGAGATGGAATGGTGGTTTTCTGTTTTCATTGTATTTGTGGGGTAAATTTAGGCCGTGTCCTCGTTCCCATGTCAGTCTTTCTCCCCGTGGAATAGTTAACTTATTTTTTTTAAGGGGTCTGTTGACAGTGGTTCAAAGCACTTTGTCTTGACCTACAGTCAGTGAAAAACTGTCTTTTAAAGTATACTCTTTTCTTCCTTACAGAGGTCCTGATGAACACCAAGGCGGAGACGTCGGATCTCAAGTGGACAACGTACTCTCGATCCAGATCCGAGGTGAGACTCCGCTTCAGCTTTTCAAACTTTAAACATAAATTAAATCAATGCACGCTTCCAACCAACGATTTCCGTCGACCAATCGCTGTCTTTCTCTTACTTTTTGCCCCGCCTCCAGTGGGAGGAAATAAGCGGTCTAGACGAGGAGAACAACAGCGTCAGGACCTATCAGATCTGTCAGGCCGACGGCTCGAGCAGTCATTGGCTGCGCAGTAAGCTGATCGAGCGGCGCGGGGCGTCGCAGGTGTACGTGGAGCTGCGCTTCACCATGATCGAGTGCTCATCGAGAAACACGCACCACCGATCCTGCAAAGAAACCTTCAACCTCTACTACTACCAGAGTGACACGGACGACGCCACGGCAACTTACCCTGCGTGGATGGAGAACCCATACGTCAAGGTGAACACACGTGCAAATGTGAAGTTATGTTTTCAGTTATATTGCCTCAGATATTTCTCTGGTAGTAGAAATATCTGAGGTTTCCGCAAATATCCGCATTTTGTTCATTTTGAGACAATTGACGTGAACTTTGGCATCAGAATAAAATGAGATTTAGCCCAGATTTTCAGTCTGTGCCAGTCTGCAAATGTGATCAGTTAGTGTGTTTCTATCTGAAACCTTCAAAAAGTCTGCAAGTTTTCTAGTTCAGCCATGAGATGACCGTTAGAAATGTTCGAGAATTAGTTCATATTGAGATCACAGCAGTTCAGATTTTGTATGGATCTTTTGGTTTTAGTTGAGCTTTGACCCTAACATCTTGGAATGAGAAACAAGTGAGATATAACAGAGATTTTCTTTCTCTCTTATGGATCATCTC
>CM056451.1:2378817-2462307 GCA_029783895.1 Triplophysa bombifrons
CTGTGGGAGTCAACCCCTGGAGTTCACACACACCCACACTTACTCAGCATTCATCCACTCAAACACACTACATCTGCTGTTCACCCCCCTCACACACTTACAAAGGCAACACAAAGCCATAGTGGCGCCTGTGGGCAGGGATGTGTCCGGCACAAAGGCACACTAATGACATGAGCAATTAGGCATGGGCCGAGAGACACTTAGAAACGGTGAAAGAAGAAAAGAGAGAGAATACTGGAGTGTATTGAGCAGGTGAAGGACTGAAGGAGGAGTGTGTGGTCACAGAGGTCACAGGTGAAGGGGCCAAACGGGCACTGAAGATCGTGTGTGTGCGTTCGTTTGTGTGTGTGTGTGTGTGTGTGTGGTACTAATGGCTAATTAGTACAAATTCATCTGTTTACCCCGTGAAAGTTCCCATAAGAAAGAAATATTGCAGATGAGGTCTCTTTAATATCTCAGTTATTTATTAAATGGAGAGCAAATGGTAAATTTAGCTTAAGTCTCATCTGTGTATCGTGTTTTTGAGAAAAAGAGTCAGGAATCTCACAAATGTGTCTGTTGTTGGAGTTTCAGAAGAGATGTCAACACTGTGTCAAACTAAGATCAGATTTTTCACGTCTGCAATCAAAAGTTAATATTATTGAAGATCTCAATTTCAATCTCAATTTTCCAAAATTTTATATTTTACTCTTCATGGATTTCAACAATTACAGTCTTGTTTGTTTGTTTAATTGTATTTCTAAGCAATCTTAGGAGACACATCTGAGACTAGAATAAAATAAAAAAAGAGAACCTTGTTTGAGTATTAGACACTATAGAAAACCGTCAAATAAATCTACAGATTTGGATCCGCTGTTGTTGTAGGTCATATGCTTTTAAATGTGCACATGTGATTCATTTTGAAAAAGAATTTATCATCTCGTAAAAATAAATTATTATGAGTGATATAATCATGTGTAATAATACAATTATGTACAGTTTATAATTAAAGGAAAGGAACTGAAGCTGGTACTTAACTGCGACTACAGATTCTCTTCATACGGGAACCGCCAGCTGTTATTTTCTGAAAAAAAAAGTTTAAATCTATAATAGAGATGCATCAAGCAGCTTTAGTTACAGCGTTCAGTGAAGGTCAAAATAAATGAGGAGAAGTGTTGAGAAAACAGTCCTTTCCGGGTGGGATTCGATTTCTGACAGGACCCCCTAACTAACCATAAAAAAATCCAGATACTCGTGTCAGAGTAAGTAAATAATGGCATCTTTACGTCTGTGCAGCTCTGAAGTTAGAAACAACTTTCAGCCAGTAAAATCACAGACGCTCATTACCGAACCGTTTCAAATAACACACAACACACACACACAGGCAGAGCGAGTGGAATCCGCGTAAAGCCCCTGTAACCGGCGGATAATGCAGACCGTATGCTCCTGTCCGAGTGAAACTGATGTTGATCAACTCCAGATGTGTTTCCAGAAAGAGAACTGATTATCAAATGAAACCAGTCAGGCCAGTTCATCTTTTTGCGTTTCATCAGATTTCACATGTGTGTGTGTGTGTTTAGTCAAATGTAGATGAAACACAAAAAGACCAAAGCGTCTTGTGTAACCCGAAGTGTTTTACTGTGTGTTGGTGTAAGTCGGGCTGTAATAATCCTGTCAACGATGTCATTGATGAAATAGCTAAACATTTTGAAGAGCACGATCGTGTTTCACATCACACCGCTGAGACTGGAAACTGGTCCGAACTGGTTGAAATGGAGAATGAAAGAATTGTAAAGTGGAAGGATGCGGACACTTCATGTGGTTTTGTTGTTTAATTGGTGACACAGAAGGTTTGTCAAGAGAAAGAATGAAGAGGGTGTGTGTTGCCTGGGATTGTTTGATTAATAATAATACAACCTTTATTCAATGCGTTTCATTTTCAGTGTTTTGTTCGATTGCGTGCCATCATTTCATATATGAAACAGATCTGATGTAATCCTGTTGTTTTGTTTCAAAGTATTTCATCCAGGTTTTTTTTGGAATGGTGTTTTTGTGTATTTGTGTTTTTGTGTATTTGTGTGATTTGCCTGTCTGTTTATGATTTTGAAATTACTAGTTGCATATATTTTGTGTGAATTTTTGTGTGCTTTCCTCATGGAAAGGCAACAGGTCCTAAAACTCCAATCTCTCTCTCTCTCTATCTCTCTCTCTCATAGCGTGTCCCGCGGGTCATTTTAAGATGGGTTCAGGTCCTGGCCCGTGTTCTGCGTGTCCTGATTCCAGTCACACAGGAGAGACGGGTTCCGCCTCATGCGTGTGTCGTCCCGGTTACCATCGCGCCCCCACCGACAGCCCTGATACACCCTGCACACGTTAGTACAGCACAAACACACTTTCACAAACACACAGCGTTCCTTTCTTGTGTCCGGGTTACCCGGTATCCTCCCATCCTGCACTCTATTCTATCTCTTTCTTTCTTTTTATGTCGCCACTCCTTTCATTCTGCGGTCCACATTGTCTCTCTTGGCTCTGTGAATGCCTAAATATAATAGACGTTCGATTCAATGGAGTTAAGGAATATTCCAGGTTTTATCAATTGATGTGGCGTGTAACTTGGGATGTTTTTTGACAGTCATTCATCACATAGAGAAACATTCCTAATAATAGAACAGTAACATTAGCTACATCAATACTATTGGTGAGTTGAAATGAATCCTAACTTTGAATTTGCTTGGCCGTGCAGGTCCACCCTCGTCTCCCCGCAGCCTCGTTCCTCAGGTCAACGACACGTCTGTCACGCTGGAGTGGAGCGAACCGTTAGAGAGCGGGGGCCGTTCTGACCTCGCGTACAGCGTGGAGTGCCGCATGTGCCCGACGCCTGGGAGCCCCTGCACGCCCTGCAGAGACGGCGTCACCTATCGGCCGTCACAGAGCGGGATACTCACCCGGCGCGTCAGCATCTGGGGTCTCCGACCTCACACCTCCTACAGCTTTAAAGTGATGGCTCTCAATGGGGTCTCCACTCTGAGTGCGATGGAGGCTGAGGGGGAGACCATCAACGTCACCACCAGTCCCAACGGTGAGAGAATGAACGACTGAAATGTGATCATATGTTTTTGAAGCATTGGTCGTGTAATCGTGTCTTTGTGTTGTGCAGTTCCTGTCGTGGTGGCTGGATTGAGAAAGAGCACAGCAACAGAATCCAGTTTAACGCTGTACTGGGCCACACCGACCCAATCCCACTATAGCATCCAGCAATACCAGCTACGCTACTGTGAAAAGGTACATCACCACAATATAGTAATCCTTAAACTCCTAAATCATATTTATCTTTACTACTAAAGTATTAAACACAAAATGACAGTGGTATTTATAACCTACTGTGCAATTTCAGATGGTCGCGATTAATCGATTAATCTGTAATAATTTAACCAATTAATTGTGTGAGTTTATCAGATTGAACAAAATGTGTTGAGGAAATATGCGAGCAGATAAAAACATTGAAACTACATTTGATTGCTCCATAGATCTCCATGTGTTTTATTAACGATTAACCGATTAATTGATTGTAAATATTTGTTTTAATCGCTCATTTGTAGTCATGAAAATACATCTGTAATTCAATGTCAATTTCTCTCTTTTTCTTAGCATAAAATACTGTCAACTGGCATTAATTTTTATGACCCCCTCCTCTCCCTATTTTCCTCAACACTTGTGTTGTATTGATCGCTCTCTGTCAACTCTTCACTGTTTACAGTAAACAAACACGCCTGATTTATTAACAGTTAATGCCTTCAGACAGCTTAAAATCGTAATTGTTCTATAAAGAAAAACAGTAAAACCAACCAAATGATTTTAATACAGATTTGTGTTCTTTTAAAGGAGCGTGGCTCTGAAGAGAACTCCTGTCATTACATGGAAAGCGACAGCAATCAAGTCGTGTTGAGCAACCTGCGGAGAGCGACACAGTACGAGGTGCAAGTCCGAGCTCGCACCTTCGCCGGCTACGGCAGCTTCGGTCAAGCTGTGGTCTTTCGTACACTGCCTGACGGTAAGGAGCGTTCCAGTCCGAAGGTTGTGTGTTGTGCTCATTTATTAGCTCCCATGTTTGTACGGCCCCAGAGTTTTGTTTGCGAAGGCGTTTTATTGATTTCATTTTCCTTTCTGTGCGGATCGAAGCCAATTTTTTTAGATTGTATTGGGCCTTTTGGACTGTTTTTTAAGATTATCTCATTTCACACCTAGAAGACGCTTCATCTTCTCCTCTACTTGTTACCGGGGTCCTTATAGCCATGGGGATGTTGCTGCTCATAATCGTCATTGGTGTCGCCATCTACTGTATCAGGTAAAACACGAGACACATGAGGTTGACGTTGTTAGGTTTGAGATTGTTATACAACACCAAAAAATCTCAAAGACATTGCAGCAGAACTTGAGTGTCTGTCGTACACATTCACATTTTGTCCGGTATAAGTAGCCAACAACTGTTTTTTCTTAAAGAGTAACTATTACTATGTCCTCAAGATTACATTTCATGCAATGTGTAATGTTTCTGTGTGTGAATGTAAGCAGTCTGCCAAGTTGTGAAGCCGAAAGTGAACGAATAGCAAAGTTATGGGCTAGGGGAAAAAAGTAGTCGACTCTGAATCAAGCGAACGAGTCGGTTCCGAGTCAGATTTGCGTCACTCCGTGTAATGCCCGCCTACGTTCCATTTGCGACACTGTACGTGGTAGACCAATCACAGCAGACCAGACCATCTGACCAATCAGATCATAGTAGGCTGACAGAAATGAGGGGATTAGATGGATGAATCACCCAAACTAATCATTTCAGCGTCAGTCAAAAAGTAAGGCAATAATAACTGCCTATTATTTGTGATAAATCACATCCTGAATAAACTTTGTTGTCTGTGTACTGTGCATATTCATTTTGTATTTATAAACACATAAACATATAAAAATATATATTTATATAAAAATATAAATAAAACATTATAAAATAAAACATTTATATATAATTAAAATAATTGGTAAATATAAAGAAATACATATAAACATTTCCTAAATGTGTATACATGTATGTGTTTATAAATACAAAAAAATGATAAGCCCAGTACACAGACATAATATAATGTAAACACAAACATTTATTCTGTCTGATTTGACAGGCCTAATTTAAAGCTGCTGTGCTCATTTTATTATTATGCGGTAAAGTAATTTGTCAACTTTGGGCAAAGATTATACATTTCAACAAGATCCGTTATTGTAAATGAGGGTAATGAATAAGAAAACACGGTTTCTGTGACCCAACAAAACGTTGTTTGTGTTAGTGGTCCAACTTCTGACTCAACCGGTGGCATTGGTTTGAGGTGTGGTGTTGTTGCTGAACAATGGCAGATGGGAAGTGTGTGTTGAAGCACGTTCAGCAATGCCAGTGGTGCAGAAATCCCACACTTCCCATTTAAATCAGAACTCCGCAAAAAAAATCCCACAAGACCTTAAAATATATGAACTCTACAGAAGTGATGGTGTCTCTAACGGGTATCAGGCGAGATTAACAGTCGAGTTATTCCAGCTGTATGAATCTGTGTGAAGTTTGAAGGGGGGGGTTAATGGAGACAGGATGCACCAACCCAGTCTCCACAGGCCAAACCAACAGAACAATAGCTGTGACCCCAGGGCAGCACATATACACGCTACTTTACGCTCTTATACAGTCAACAATGCTCAAATGGATATTCAGATGTATATTTTTTTATATGATTACCAGTTGTGTGATTCATGTTTTGGGTTACGCGTGTCGTTCTCATTTGTAAACACACAAGTGTGATTGCACACACACAGCCGTTCATTCACAGCAAAACTTAATTACATACACACACAGCGGGGGTCTCCGGTTCAGAGCTGGGTGGGACGAACAGGACTATTTTAGGCCTGAGACAGACGCGAAGGAGACAGACGGGGAAGTTCAGTACACAGAGGTTGAACTGAAATGACTGAAGAGTTCACACTTATATTTCAATCACATGTCTTTGTCCTCTGATACTGAAATAGACACGACATCGCTGACACACAGGGTTTTTCTGTTGAGAAATGACTTCATTTTGACCTAGATGGATTTGAATTAGAATTGCAGATGTTGGTGTATTGGCGAATTCTAAGCACGGAGATCTCTGTTGAAAGGTCTTTTTATGAGATGAAAAACATTTCTGTTCATCAGAATCTGTGTCATTTGTTTACTGATGAAAAAATCTCAGCATCCCTAAAACCCCTTTCTTGGGAAGGAAATGGAATAAGTTGTATAAATTGAATTGATTTTTTTTATTAAGTTTCATTTTATGTCTCTAACCTCCAAAAAGTTTAAAGAAAGGAAAAAATCTAAGTCTTGACAAGAAAAAAAACAACTCTCTTTGATACACCGTCTTGCTTGTTTTATAGGAATTGTTCACCCAAATAATGAAAATTCTGTCATCATTTATTCCCCCTCATGTTGTTCCAAACCTGTGTATGATATGTGGAACACAAAAGAAGATATTTTGAGAAATGTTTCAACGGTTCACTTAATGGAAGTCAATGGGTTCAGTGTTGTTTGGTTACGGACATTCTTCAAAATATCTTTTGTGTTTGACAAAAAGTCAACCAGGTTTGGAATCAAAAAGAAGTCTTAAACAAAAGTCTCCGGTTTTCTTTTTGCAATCTCAATATAATCCAGAAGAAAGGCCGTGATAACAAATAAAACTAAATATAAGAGAAAGAGTCAAGACAATGAAGGTGAAGACAAAAACCACAAGCAAGTGTTTATCAGTAAAATGAGAAGGAGAAAGATGTAAAAAACAGAGAAAAGCAGCAAACGAGATTATCAAGGAGAACAAGACGGAGCAGCTCGAGTTATTCAAACCGTTCTCACACTATAATACACAGCAGATGAAGTGAATAAGGATTAAGAGCCTGAGGTCACTGACAGACAGGAAGAGGAAGACGAGGGTGGAGAGAGGGATTTTCTCTTCATACACATCGGTCTTTGTTCATGACAACACGGGACAAAACTATGAAATGCGTGGAGACAAGGAGTTCCGTTTTGAACTGATCAACTGGCAGAAATGTAAACGGATCATATCAGTTCATGGGCATCGATTACACGTGTGAAGTAATCAGTAAAATATGTTCTGTAGAGCGAAGAATATTCAGGATGCCTGTGAAATCTAACACGCGTATATTGTGCTCGGCTGTTGCCGGGAATCAAAACAAAGTGTAAATATCAAGAAAATGACAAATGGTTTGATTTACATCGAAGCATCAATCCTGTCAGAAAATGCATCTCTATTTTAACAGTCTTTAAAGTTTATATCACCAAAAGTAAATACATGAGAAACCAGGACATAAAACATCATTGTCAAAACCAATGTGTGTATTGTTTTAAAATAAAAATATATACTGTGTATTTTTATATTGATTGTGGCTGTCATCACATACAAATCCAAACTTCACTTTGTGTTCGCAGGAAGCAAAATCACTCCAAAGATCCCGAACTCAGCGACAAAAATGGCCAGTACCTCATGGGTCAAGGTGAGCGCCGCATATTATAAAGAGGTTCAGTTATGTTTTTTGGGGTAGTTATAAAGTTATTTACTTTTGACATGTTTTCTCCAAGGCGTGAAAGTCTACATCGACCCATTCACTTACGAAGACCCTAATGAGGCGGTGAGGGAGTTCGCCAAAGAGATCGATGTCTCGTTTGTCAAAATCGAGGAGGTTATTGGGGCAGGTGAGTGTCCTTCTGATTCATTTTCGTTTTGGTTTGAGAGAGATTATGGACCAGTGAGATTTCCCCCTGGGTGGAGCAAATCAGTGTGACGCAAAGCAGAAAATAACGCAAATCAAAATGCCCTTTTCAGGCGAGTTTGGCGAGGTGTGCCGAGGACGCCTGAGGATTCCCGGTAAGAAAGAGAACTACGTGGCCATCAAGACCCTTAAAGGTGGATACACAGACAAGCAAAGGCGGGACTTCCTGTCAGAAGCGTCAATCATGGGCCAGTTCCAGCACCCCAACATCATCCACCTGGAGGGCATTATAACAGCCAGCTGTCCCGTCATGATCCTCACCGAGTTCATGGAGAACGGAGCTCTGGATTCTTTCTTAAGAGTAAGTATGCGAAGTATGCAGAGGTGTCTGGGATTGTTTACAGCCGTGTCCATCTCTTGGACTCTTCCGGGCGTTTTCTAACATACTGTTTCTCTCCAGCTAAACGACGGCCAGTTCACTCCGATCCAGTTAGTCGGTATGCTGCGTGGTATTGCGTCTGGCATGAAGTATCTGTCAGAGATGAGCTACGTACATCGCGATCTGGCGGCACGCAACATTCTAGTCAACAGTAATCTGGTGTGCAAGGTGTCCGACTTCGGCCTGTCGAGATTCCTGCAAGAGAATTCATCCGACCCAACGTACACCAGCTCACTGGTAAGAGAAAAACTCACGTTGTTCAGAAAATGATTAGTTAACCGTGTCAGGAACAAACAAAACTAAACATTACTAGCAATACGGACAGCGTGAGTTCATTCTGTTCTGCTTTTGCTTCGGTCAGGGTGGTAAAATTCCAATCCGCTGGACCGCACCCGAAGCCATCGCCTTCCGCAAATTTACCTCCGCATCGGACGTCTGGAGTTACGGGATTGTCATGTGGGAAGTGATGTCATTTGGAGAGAGACCCTACTGGGACATGAGCAACCAAGATGTAAGCATACATGCATGAGTAGTTATATATTCAGCTCACTTTCGTTCCCTTGTTAACGTATTTCTTTTTTTACCCAATCAGGTGATCAATGCCATTGAGCAGGACTACCGGCTGCCCCCGCCCCCCGATTGCCCCACATACCTGCACCAACTGATGTTAGACTGCTGGCAGAAAGAGAGGACGGCACGGCCGCGTTTCGCTAACATCGTCTCGGCCCTCGACAAGCTCATTCGCAATCCAGCATCACTTAAAATCACCGCCCAAGAGGGGGCAGGGTAAGGCTTGTTCTAGACAAATATTTACAAATCGATATTTATGATTAATTAATCTACAAAGTTTAAATTGGATGAATTTTTATTCTGCATATGCGTATGTAAATAAATGGCTGTCTACGTATTTTTTTTTACTTCGCCTATTGAGAGCATTCACGCTTTAAACTCACTATCAATCTGATGTTCAGTTCAGGTTTTAAATTGATCCATTGTTATTCGAAATTGTTATTAAGTTACTGTGAATCACTGCAAAATAAGTGAAATGGGTGTGGTACCATACATTACTTTTAATGGAATGTGACAAATCGCATTTCTCCCAACAATGCTTGTCAATCATGCGCATAGAAGTTACTGTTCCAGATTTAGTGGCATCTCTTTCCGTCCATCATTGTATTCGCTCGGCTCTTGTATGCACAGTATGGCCCCTCGTATGTTAGTGTTGCCCCTCCCCTCTCAGCATGTTGACCTGTCAATCTGTCAATCAAGATTCTGAAACACATATCAGGCTGTCGCATTCTGGCGCCTCCCCTCAACCCTCGAGGCAAAACTCTTGTTCTCTTCAGCCCAACTCAACACAGCGTCTTAATATGGGTAATTACATGCATTTTAACACGCACTCTCTCTCTCTTCCTCAGCCCTTCTCACCCTCTGTTAGATCAGCGCTCACCCCTAACGCCCTCCTCCTGTGGGACGGTGGGTGACTGGCTCAGGGCCGTAAAGATGGAGCGCTATGAGGAAAGTTTTCTTCAGGCTGGATACACGTCCATGCAGCTGCTCGCTCACATCACCACAGAGTCAGTATTACTCAAACAAGCATGAAACTAGTAGAGAGCAAATTAAGTGTTTGCTTCCAAAATTAGATAACAATTTTTTTTTTTTTATTCCAATTGATATCAATCAAACTGCGGTTGGTTTGTTTAGATTTAAGCCATAATAACTAAAAATAGAAAACGGCTAACTAACACAATAAAAAACAATAAAAACATGATTTTTTTTAAAAACAGAGTTCTTATTTTGTAACTAAACTCTTCAAACGGACAGTATACTGTATTTAGGACATGAAAGATGGATGAGTGCAAAATAAGAGTAAAGATTGCTAAATAAAAATATAATCTCAATATCCTGCTTTTTACATTAATTTGTGTTATATATGTGTAAATAAACATAGAATATTGTTTGAGTTTAAATGCTTATAAAAAGGAGACAGTGGAATATTTCTTGAGCCACTGTGACCAACCTGATCTTATGTGGAAGCACTTTTTAACGATTTTTTCTGAATTCGTACGCTACGTGAATAAGTAAGCAAACATCACTTAACACACCGTTGCTGAGGTGAACCAGACGAAAACATGAATGAGACACAAATTCATATGATTTGACCACCTGTGGCGATTTACTATAAATCTTTAGGAATGAGAATTACAAAAAAAGGAGGTTAAAAAAAGTTCACAAAGTGAAAGCTTCATTACCTTTGTGAAAAATGTAATTGTTTTCCTTGTGATTTTGGGATCAAATATGACCCAGTTTCTGTCAGTTTTAGCTCATTACGAAAAAGCACAACTTTTTATCGATCACTAAACATAACTGTCACTGAGGTGAAAGCAGACAAAAACGTGAATGAGATCATAGAAATTCATATAATTTGACCACCTGTGGCGATTTAGTATAAATCTCCTTAACTTTAATCGTACGAAAATGTATGATTAAAAAAAGCAAACATAAAGGTCCACCCCTAAACGCAACATGGGTGAAAGCAGATTTTAGGAAAAGGTACGAATGATATTGTATGAATTTGTACAAATGAAATAATTGTCGTAACATTTTGTTGGTATGATTGTTCAATTATACAGTTTGCATTAAGAAATTATATACAATTATTACATCGTACAATGATGGATTGACCAGTGTATATATACAATAATAATAATATAATGAAAAGTTCAATTGGCTAAAATTAAATATTAATTCTCTCTCTCCAGGGATCTTCTGCGTTTGGGAGTAACTCTGGCCGGGCATCAGAAGAAGATTCTGTCCAGCATCGAAGCTCTCGGGATTCAGAACAAAACTCCAGGGAACGTGTTGTATTGAGCACCATGCACATCCAGGAATGACTTGACTTCCTTTTTTACTGGATCACTTAAGATTGATTATTCACTTCCAAGACTACCTGAAGGGGACCAGTCCAGGAGCCTGTCGGAAATATCACTGTAATACCACTAATATTACAAACTTTATCGAGTGATATCGCACGGGTTTCACATGGATGATACCGAAACTGTTTCACTTCTTCTGGAGCCACATGGCACGAACTGACAGACAAAGACTGCGATGATGTCATACTGTGGAAGTGGTGATGTCACGACGTTAAAAGGCCATGTTAAAGTATTTCCATTTCTGCAGAATATTTTTCTAAAGGAGACTTTAATAGTAAAGAGAAGAAGAACGAGAACAACATCTAAGAAATATGACGTTTATACACAGGAATTTGGATTTGAGTATCAGATTAGTGATGACTTCATCATCCTTTGTATGAAGGATGTGCCATATGTGTACTTCCACCGACCAACTCATGTACACGCTTACTGTTTGGTTACAAGTGTGCATGTGCCAAGAAACACATATTTTGTTTTTAAACGATGCACTCGGTGTGTGTGTGTGTGAGTGTAAAATAAGCACAAAAGGTCTTGAGCACTTTTTCTGAGAGATACACAAACAAGGTGGATTAAATGTTGTCATATGTGCTCATGCGGATACACACACACATATTAGACCTGCGACACTTGACTGCCACTAAGAGACCAAATAAATTCATGTCTGTTGTTTTGTGAGACACTGAACATCCTTGGAACGAGTATCACCCGGATTCTTTTATCGTGGGAAATGTTGCGCTGGTTTGAACTTTAAGCTGGTGTCCGTCAATAATTCACCACGAGATGCAAACGTCGTCCTTTCATGCCACACAAGGGATTATGGGTAGGAGCATTTGGTCTTCACATTGGAGATCCACAAGAACAAACCAGGGACTTGACTTTTATTCTGTTGCCTCTTTTCTTTTGTATAAATATATCTTGATTTATGTAAAAAGATTCATTTTTGTAAGTGTAATCTGTGTTTCTGTTACAATAAAAGTTACACGTTTCATTTTTCTTTAAACGTTTTCTTTAGAGAGATCTGACATGTCATGGGACTATTTTTTTCTGAACTTGTGTGCACTGTGAAAACGGAACGCACATTCCTTTAAAAACGTTCTTTAGGAATCAGTATTACAAACAAAAAAGCTAAAAAAAAAAGGTACCAAAGTTAAAGCTTCATTGCCTTTGTGCTAAATATAATTGTTTTTCCTTGTGATTCAGGGATAAAATATGACCCAGTTATTGTTAGTTTTAGCTCATTCCACTGCGTGAGTCCCAGATTGACGTGTTTACAGATAAACAGACCAACAGGGAAGTGACGGAGCAACGGTTTGAAGAGAAAAGACGGTGGCATTAGCCTGTAGAAGATGGAAGGTTTAAGTAAAGGACGTTTCGAGGACTCTTGGGAAGAAACCGTTCTTTCTGCTGTAGGGATTGGGGACGTGAGATCCACCGGTGTGCCCGACACACACGGGGGAAGAGAAGTTTAAACCGTTTCCCAAATCTCTCTTCCACCCCTGCCGAGCAGAGAAGGTCATTGTGTCTGCGGGGAGGAATGCTTAAAACAAGAATGTCCAAGAAATCGGATCACCCCAAAAACAATTATGGAAATATGCATCCGACAGATGCGTGTGTCTGTAGACAGTCAGTCACAGATAAAAGGATCATGGTGGAACCTGGGGAAAGTTTGCCAAACAAACAGAGAGAGAAAGGATAATGCATTTTTTAGCATTTAATATTTCCCCCAGAGGGCCACTTAGAAAGTTACTTTGGACCAAAATCAGGAATAATTTCCTTTTTTATGACAATTTTCCACCTGCTTTCTGACTCTCTGAATTAAACGGTAGTTTTCATCCATTATCTTCCTCTGAATAAACTCAAGATCAGACTTAAGTGATTATAAAAACAGCTTGTTTTAGCCGAAAGATTTTCTTAGATGAAACCAGAATGTTATTTTTGTACATAATAATATATCCAATAAATTTATGGTTACCATTAGATTTAAAAAAAACATTGACTTAGAACAGACTGACAATATCCACACTTTACAATCTATTTCAGTCAACATGTGACGAAGTCTGTGAAAACCCAGCTACACCAATTTTTTGTGATTTTCTGTACTCTACATAAAATCACAACGAAAAGAACATTCTTGGAAAAACTTTATATCTTTAATTTTAGTCTCTGACAAACTCAAACAGATGAAAATGAATAGGACTACTAGTGAAACAACTAAACTTGTCAAAAATATGGTTTTGTTTCGAAACCCTGAAAATAATGTGGAAGCTCTTTAAAACAGATACGACTGTGTGTTAAGACTAAATTGTATACTTTTGAGACGACTTTGTGTGAGAGTGGATTGCGAGAAGCTTCGGAACACTGAAGCACGTGTGGCAGTATTGGATTTTAAAGATTTTTTCTTTTGGCTTTTTTAGAATCTGTGGTTGTGTCCCTGTGTGTGTGTCTTTATCTTGAAGAAAGAACACAAAGCACATTCCTGAAGCGTCCCACCCAACCCCCTCCTGCAATCTTTGTCTTGTACACAATGGTTCTCTGTAGCATCTCTTCTTACCATGCATCCCTGTCGAAGACAAGAGACAAAGATTTCACCTTCCTTCCCCTCAGCACGCTCCTCTCAGCCGTCACATGTGCATTCATCATCGTCTTCAGTCACTCAAGACAAAAATCTCAACATGTTCATCCAACCGCTCACATGGAAACCTGAGGTCCCTGTGGTGCCACTGCATTGTTCTTTAGACTTTTACTACAGATTTGGGTTTGTAGTCTGAAAAGACGACAACTTTTATAAAACTTCCCATATATCAATATATAAATGCAAAAATATAGGCCTACAGCACCATCCATCCATCCATCCATTTTCTACCGCTTATCCGAACTACCTCGGGTCACAGGGAGCCTGCGCCTATCTCAGGAGTCATCGGGCATCAAGGCAGGATACACCCTGGATGGAGTGCCAACCCATCGCAGGGCACACACACTCACTCATTCACTCACACACTCACACCCTACGGACAATTTTTCCAGAGATGCCAATCAACCTACCATGCATGTCTTTGGACCAGGGGGAGGAAACCGGAGTACCCGGAGGAAACCCCCGAGGCACGGGGAGAACATGCGCCTACAGCACCAAAAGTTTGTAAATGCTTAACTTAACGTTTCTAATGATCTTAAACATATTTCTATCTAAAGGTGTGAAATGTGTGAAATTACTTTTGTAGACAAAAATATAAATTTATTTAAAAAAAATTGAAATGCCAAAAGGACAATTTTCCCAAATCTAGTCAAAGGGTGACAAATTTGTAGATGCTAAATCTAACATGATTTCAATTTTAACAACATAATTTTGATTTGATAAAAAAATGGTAAAATAATTCAACTGTTTTTTTTCTATTTTTCACGTATTTTTGAAATACAGTCAAAACAGTCAAATGACAGAAAAATACACCAAATTTAACAGGGGGAAAGGTGTCATTTTACAAGAAAAACAGTACATTTAACAATATTTCTGGCGCCCCAGCTGTCAAGAAATTTCAATTTTTTACCGTTTTTATTACCGGATTTTTTACAGTGTTTAAAGTTCAGTTTACTTAATAGTTCTGCCAACGGAAGTCCAAAACGCTGGAGGGTCACGTGATTCATGGAGCCTTCAGGGAGATCCAGGAAGTTATGTTTTCTCTTTAAATGCTTTATTTCTCATTTTTTATTCATTAAATAGCTTTGTCTTTAAATGGGTTAAAAGTTTACCCCAGTTGGTCTGTTTAGTCGCAGCTCAATGCCTAACTAGTAACTTTCGGGAACTATTGAGGGCCTCAAGGAACCGTTCATTGGACTCAAAGAAGTTGACGCAACTCTCTCACTCTAATGGCTCTGTTTTGACCAATAGACGATTAACTTCCGGTTTGTGTATAATAATATGACTATTGATATTTTATTTAATCCAGTTAATATTCGTTATATAATAATATTTTATTGTATGATAATTATAATTATAATAGACTATTTGTTGAATTTTGTTGTATGTTCATTTTATTAAATAAACAATTTGTTGTGCTGTAGTTCGGGCGCATTTAAAGAAACCGTATTGTATATTGATATCTAGCGGTTGAGCTTTGTATCGCAGTCCAAATTCAAAATATTGCAGAGACAAGTTTAGACAAGTACCGGTTCTTCTCGGTTTCTTTTGCTTGCGATCAGATATAATCTTCAGACACTATTGTTTGTGAATGTGCACCGGAAGTTCAGCTGGGGGGTCACACAGTGCGCATGCGCATTGACATCTGTTTATGTTGTTAAGATGAAACCGTCTACTAATAAAAGTAAATAAAAAAGTGTAAGTGTTAAACTGTTGACTGGCACTGTATATACATTGTCTGTTTAAATGATCTGTAGCAGTAACAAAAAAGTCCCAGAAACAATTGAAAACAATGCAGAATCCCATGTTCTTCACACAATAAAAGACTTTACTGTGTTATTTGAATTGTCATGTTTTATTTCTTTACTGTGAATTGGTCCAAAATTCATTCAGAACTTAATAATGATGTGTAACGTTTGTCTGTGAATATGATTTAACACGCCGTAAGAAGACATCAAGTCTCTCTCTTTCATTGTAAGTTTTGATAGGAGAAGGGTCTCTTGTGCTTTAGTGTGTATTTAGTGTGTGTGACACACTTGTCAGAGGGATGTCTCTTGTGCACGAGTGTTGACAGAGTGTGTATGTGACCTTTGTGTGAATAGCCATCCATTACCAAACGACGGGGGAGATAAGAA
This sequence comes from Triplophysa bombifrons, assembly GCA_029783895.1. NCBI lineage: Eukaryota > Metazoa > Chordata > Actinopteri > Cypriniformes > Nemacheilidae > Triplophysa > Triplophysa bombifrons. The sequence goes on from CM056451.1 coordinate 2,394,721, forward strand.
CAGAGGTCTGTCCTATTACTGCTCTCTCTCTCTCTCTCTCTCCCTCTGTGTGTGTGTGTGTGTGTGTGAACACACTACTCTTTATGTCTAGTCTTCATTCTTGTGTGCAGTGAAGCATATGGGTGGACCTGGCCTGAGAAGGACACAGATAGGAGAGATATAAAGCCAGACATCCACAAGATGTGTGTGTGTTTGAATGGTCTGTTCATTATTAACATTCCAAACTTTTAGGGGCATCTGTTGGTCATTGTAAAGGTCAAAAAAATGTTCCGGGTTCAATAGACATTAAGTTCAGTGACTGTCAATAACTAAACAAATAATAATAATATTAACTTTTCCCAGAGGTGAAATAAATTGAAACCACAGTTAAGTTTACAGTAACGCGTTTACTATGGAGCTCTGTGGCCGAGGTACAGGGCTGGGGCAAAGACGAACAAAGTTGTTTTGAAAGTTTAGTCCTAAACATCAAACAGTACATGTTCATAGTGAGACAAAAATGTTTGTGTAAAGTATAATCAGAATCACATGTTTAATATAGATAAAACTATATATAGGTCAAACTCTTTCCACTCTGGTCAAGTACCATAAAATCACCCAACCAGAAAAGGTCTTACCTCGAAAAATTATAAAATAAAAATTATAAAATGAAACGAGACAAGAGGAAACACTAAACAAAACGAAAAATGTATACTAAGCATCAAAACTTTTAAAATATGAGCTTATTTCTGTATAAACTTTGAGAAAGCATGCTCAATTTTAAGTGAATTGCTATAAACAAAAAATACTTTTCCTATCAAGTAAAATCATCTCATTAATTTCTCAGTTGGTTATTGCTTAGACATCAATGGTATTAAATGGAGAGCTTACGTCTCATCTGCGGCTCGGACAATTCTCTTTCTGAGAAAAAGAAATCTGGGGTCACTGAGGTTTGAGAAGAGATGTCAACAACGTGTCAAACTGAGCTCAGATTTGTCAAGTTTGCGATCAAAAGTCAATATTATTGAAGAACTCAACATGAACTAGTTTCTCATCAAATCCAGATGATTTGACCTCTAAAAACATTCATTTTACAACTCCATACTATTCACGTGTTTCAATAATCACTCGTCTCTTTTTAGGTTTTTGTTTAAACTGATGGTAGGAATGATTTTCCAGTAGTAGAAATAACACTACTGGTGTTGTTAAAGAGCTCACGGTAGCAGATCACAGACTGAAGTCCTTCAACACCGGCTGTGGTTGAAGAACAGCAGGTAATGTTCAGCTGGTTTGCTTTACTCTCAGTCTAAGGTCATTGATCATTCCATCAATCTGTCTGTGCCTCCCTCAGTCAGCGTACGGTTTCGTGTTTGCTGACCTCTATCATTCTTTCAATCAACCCGTCTCTACTTTAAAGTCCAGTCTATTTGTCCTCTTTCACATCACTCCATTTGTTTTCACTTCCTCAATCCATCTCTCTTGTCCACACATCCACCTCATCAATCCGTCCTCCCACATCCACCTGCGGTAACCCGGCCTGTTTTCCCTACACAGTCCTGCTTCTCTTCAGGAACGTCACCTGGCTGGAAGGCGTACGCTAATGAGAGGGATTTTGAGACTGAATCGGGCCTTTACATACACCCACAGCGGCCCCGGGCTTCCACAGGCCTTCAGGGACGCAGAGCAAGCTGGAAAACTGCACAGTGGAGACAAACGTCTTAAACTTCCCTCGAGGGAACAAACCCTCACACAGTCTCTGTGCCCGAGTAAGGAATTCCATTGTCGGATGACCTCTGAACCAGGCGGCTTTCCTGTAGATCAGCGAGTCTTAATGTGATTGTGTTGACTACTCAGACCTGTCACGACTGGGTGGGGGTTACATCTCAACTCTGATACAAAACCAGCTTGAGATCATTTAATACTTGTAAAGGTAAAATGAGGACAAACATCCCAGATTTGGTCACCACACCAGCTCCAAACACAAAAAAAAACTACGCTACAGATTTTGAAAATCTGTAAAATGGCTTTTATTACGATAAACAAGTGCATGAATAAAACAACTGTACTGGATAAAAACATGAGCATTTATCTCCAGCATCACTTCTTCCCTCTCTTCCCAGAGGCTTTAGCGCCTCCTTTCGCTCCAGACTCCTCCTCGTCACTCTTCGTTGCGGTCTTCTTTCCCTTCTTTGCTGCTGTTGCCGATGGTTCTTCCGCAACCTCTTTTGATGCTTTAGGTTTTTTAGCTTTGCTCGCTTTGGGCTCAGTTCCACCCTCCCCTGCAGCATTCTTTGCCTTGGGCTTCTTAGCGGGGGCCACCTTGGAGGCAGAGCCTTCGCGCTTGGGCATCTTAGGCTTAGCATCCTAAGAGAACGAGGGAGGAGAAAACAGCGGTGGGGGGTATGGGGAGTTCAGACTTCACAGCTGTAAAAATGTCTGCACACACAGGAGGAAAAGAACATGCAGAACTTACAACTGTAGCTGCTTTTTTCTTGGGCTTTTGGGTTTCTTTGCTCGTTCCTTGGGAGAGAAATAAGAGTTTTTGCAAGTCATGACGTTTATCAAAATCGAGATTCAAAAGGGCCTTTAGTTTTCAGGGCAGCTGTAATAGCCATTGACCTGAACTAGCAATTATCATAATTGACAAATTGTTGCTCAAGACAAAAAGAGTTTTGTAGTCTGAATAGGGAGCTCGCCGAACATACCGTCATCCTTGGCTTTAGGGGCTCTGGCTTTTTTAGGTTTGGCCGCTTTCTGTACATTGGGATCAGCATTTTCCTTCGTCTGTGCTTTGGCTTCTTTTGCTTTGGTCTTCACAGCGATCTAAAATGAAGTAACAGTCAAGTGCAAAAACATGGGAAAAAAATATTAAAAGTGCAACACACAAAAGTTAGGCAGGTCCAATACTTAATTGCGTTAACTAACACTGCAAAATATCAGAAGATATATTAAATAACAATGTTCATCTGCTAATAAATAGGCTCATGTCTAAACATTTTCGCAAAACTTAGACGGCACGTCATGTTTTGAACTAGAAATTCACTTAAATACAAGCGTCAGCGCCACAGTGTAACCTTAAGAGTCATAGGTGTGACGTAACTTCCTGTAAAGAAAACAGCGAGAATTTAGATCGTTTTGATGTGAATTTATTATAGGCAGCAAATGTGCAAATAAGCAGAAAGAATGTTGAGATCGAGACCGTGTTTATAATGGTTTTCTCCCCCAACAACTGAGCTACACAGCTGATCGAGACACATCCGGTGTGAGACTCGTGATTGGTGCTATACTTCGTGTCAAGCATGCTTTTATTATGCTTACTGTATAAAACATTCTGTAAGTTATAAGCTTAAAACCACTGTTCCCATTTACGTGATAAAGAAAAGCGTTACCCGGAAGCGTCCCTGCGCGCCTGTCGTGGTCGGCGCGGAGTTCGCGGGTCTCACGAACGCGCCGGTCTCGAGGCCTTTCGCCAGTGCTTTACGCACCATAAACTTCAACCGCGTCTCGTCCACGGTCGTGTATTTCTCCTTGATGTAGCCACGGATGGCCTGACCCGAAACTCCCTTTCTGGAGTCGAGCTCCTTCAGCGCTTCCTTCACCATTTCCATCGTGGACGGGTGCGGAGAAACCTTCCGGCCGGCAGCCTTGCTGCGCGCGCCTTCAGAAGCGTCTTAACGAGACACAACCAAAATGTCAAAAATGTTGATTCATGTAATAAATGAAATAAATCCCGATAGGGTTTTAAAAAAAATTGACCAAGTTACAAACCGGGTTTGGCATCTTCCACTCGTTCAATCTCGGAGATCTCCGGGATGGCAGCAACTGGTTCTGCTGATGCTTTTTTAGGAGGCATTTCGAGGGGGAACTTCAGGTAAATACACTTAAACTTCAGGTAAATACACTTAAACTTCAGGTAAATACACTTAAAAGCACACTTGAGTCACTGTGTCGTGCGTTTGATGTAATGCAGTCGGGTGGGGATCTGTTTTATTGAGCGCGTGCACGTTATGCGGTTCGTACTCACCTGTTCGTAATTACACTATTTACGCCAATTAACCTCATTAACGTGAGATGAAGGCGTGTTCGACTGTGGCGCTGCGCAGACTAATCAGTATATGACATCAAAGTATCGCGAAAGCTGCGCGCTCTCGCGATACTTTGTCATGATTGGTTTGCGCTCCGAATGAATTCGAACTCGCCTCTTGTAGCCTTAAATTTATATTCTTCTTCTTCCTCCAAGTGTACAGTTTATGTATCCCATTGTTAGAGGAATTCCAGAGGAATGTGTACAGGCTTATTTAGAGCCGGATTCTGAACTAAATGGTTCTTTTAGGAATGTCCCTGCAGACAAATATAACACAACAGAGATCTAGAGCACATTGTTCCAGATAGGACTTTTATGATACCCAGTTGGACTATGAAAACCAGTAGGATAAAACTCCCCTGTAGTACATCAAAGAGAATTTCAAGCAGCCCCTCCTGTTATTTCTGCCCATTATTTCAAAGCAAAAAGAGTTTTATCTTTGCTCTTATGAACTTATGGTGGCAAATTATGACTTTTTGAATCAAAAATGTTTTATTTAAAAGTTTGCTCTGTTGTGATCCGCCTTAAAACTGGCCGTTTTGATTCATAAGTTAGAAGCTCTTAAGACCCTATATTTGCATAATTACGTTTTCTCCCTCTCCCATTCTTTCTTCTCGTTGTTTGTTTATCGTCATTGTAGACGGACACTCATTTACCATAAACTCGTGAACCTGCTCTTGAAAACACTGAGATCACTGACCGTGCGATGACCAGACACCTCCATCGCTCTTTAAAAATGCATCCCACCTTATTAAAGTTGATTTACTGCCTTGTTTTGTTTTGAGTTCAGAAAAGACGAATGGACTTTTCCGAGGGTCACGTCGATGTCGCGGAAAAGAAAGTGCTTTATTCCGTTCGGAAATAAGTGTGATAAAGCGTACGCCAACACACACAAAGTCTCTCGGATGCAATTACAAACGATTAATTGGATTTAGCGATAGAAGAGGAATCAGGGCAAGACGGATTCATATAGAGTATAATGAGCCGAAACGTGCTAGACTTTGTCTAATGACATCATTTGATCATGGCATTGAGCGTGTGTCTGTCTGTCGGTCTGTAGACACATGTTACACGAGTAAAGACATGTAAAGCAGTGTCCTACACATGTGACCGTGTGTGTCTGAAGTTTCCACATGCTTGCGCAAACACGTTCAAGGACGGATCATTTGGATTTGATTTTTCTCAACATCTGCTTACAATATGACTGTTTGTCTTCCAGAGGCTTTGTGTTCATGTGTGTGTGTGTGTGATCTGAGGTCAGTTTGTGCTTGTGTATGTAGATCACAGGCTTTGCCAGTTGCATGTGTGCGTTGGTCATACTACGTTTTTTTAACCCGTGTACACGAGAGTCATGGCACGCTCCCCCGAGAAGAGATTACTGTTATCCACTGCAAAGCTTAGACCACACTCTATTTTCAATCTCTCTCTCTCTCTCTTAGTAAAGTTTTCCAACTGAACTGCTGGAGTTCAAGCTGATTTTCACTTGTGTAAACACAGACTCACATACAGCAGATCCAAAAGTTCGAGACCGTAGTGAAAATCTGCTTTTCTAAATCTAATTTAAAGTTGGAAAGACATACGAAGTTAATTTCAAAGTACATTAGACGAAGCCAGGTTTGGAAATATTTAAAGGAAAGAGACGTCATGACGTGAAATGAGACGTTCTGTTGGTTCTGCACGTTTGTAAGCAAATGATTCAATTAAACTTGATTCTGAAATTGTAATGCTGAAAAATAATTTTGTATGAAAGTGTTTTGCATGGGAAAAATCTCAAATACACTCTTAAAAATAAAGGTGCTTGAAAGGTTCTATGCAAAGATACCATTGAAGAGCCATCTGTTAAAGGTTCATTATGGAACCATTTAGGCGAAACTGGTTCTTCTATCTATAGCATCGTGAATCAACTTTATTTTTAAGAGTGTAAACACATTTTCACGAGTAGTCTCAGAATTCTACACTCCACTGTTTCTGTAAGTTTCCGCGAGGAGTTTTTCTGGTGTGTTGTGTGTTATTGTGTAGTCGAAGTTTTGTTGAAAACACATAACAGCTGAAAGTCTTCTGGCTTGACTCTATCTGTACGAGTGTGAGTTTATAAATGATCGGCACTCATTCTCTTCACTGCTTGGTTGGGAGGTCGCAGCCGTGTTTTTCCTCACTAAATTTTCACATGTGTGTTTTGCACCAAGTGAATTATGGATTTTCTGACCTTTGCAAGCTCATTGGGCCCCCAAGACACCATTTGTGTGTGTGCGTGCGTGCGTCCTCTCCTTTACCCCGGTCTCCTTCTTCCAGAGTAATAGGAACCAGGTTTATCTTAGCTCACATGCACAAAGGAGACTACAGTATTATTTCTATAAACAGGAGCCAACAAGCTGCGTGACATTACCCGTTTACATACAAACACTTACTGTTTATTTAAAGTATTTATAAAAATGTAAAAACTACTGTATTCTGCTATTATGATGGATCTGTGTTTAACAGTAATGACTTGATACAGTTGCGGAAAAAATGAAGAGACCATTCCAAATCTTCATTTCAAATGATCATGTCTATCGGTGTATTGTGGCCGTTCCAGTCCTGTGTTTGTTGAAATTCAACAAAATCAAACCTCGGGAGTGATGTGAAGTCATCCAACAGCAATGTGAAAGACTGATAGCATGACAAAATGCACGAAAAAATCCAGGTTATCACATAAAAAAAAAACTTTTTCCTAAATACGTGTTGAAAAGGACAGTTGTGTTGCATAAAAGTGAATCTGAACCAGTTTTCTTTGTGGTATTTGAAATGAAAAAATACAGAGCATCTTTTCTGTTATTTTCACCTGTTTCTCCAGTTTTCATTTTTTGCAAATCAATGCACATAGAAACCATATTTTTATTTGAAATTTGGGGTAAATATTGGTAGTAGTTCACAGAATGAAACAAAATGATCATTTTACCCAAACACATATCTAAAAACAGAAAATAATTGTCTCTTAATTTTTTCCGCGGCTGTATGTTTATTGTTTAATTCTGTCAGTTTGCATATATTTGGTGTATGGTCAACTGAAAAAAGCTTTTATTGTATTCACGGTTGTTAAGAGATTCCTCTCTGCGATTACGGTCCAGCCTGCAAATCTTGTGTTTACTCAGCTGTGTCTCCTGTTCTTTGCCAGTAAGTGATTTGTATTATTTTAGTTATTATTATAAGTGAACTTAGCTAGAACCGTTTCGGTGAAGTAGATGAATGTAATTAGTATTTTCCTGTAGTGTACAAATTGGCGCCCCATTTCAAGCTCGACCCTTAAATCCCGTTTCCAAAGTTTATTGTAAGAAAACTTATCATGGAAACATGAACAAATATTTTTTCTTGAAAAGCAACTTATGTTTATTAAGCAACATTTGGAGCTTGTCCCTGCTGAGTGATCCATCAAAAACCTGACCAATGATGAGACGTGCTGTATTTCTTCTAGCACACATTCGTGAGTCTTGGGACTGAAGTATTTTGACGTGATATTCACGCGTTATGACAGAAAGAGTGACACATGCTTTGAATGCACCTGCATTCTTTAGATGCCTCTTCTTTCTGTTTTCTTCTGTCCCGTGTCTCGCGGGACACCGGCCCACAGTGGGAACCCGGACTTGCCGCAGTAATTGCATTCTTCTGTGTTGAGATGGAGGAATTCCTCTCTTTCTCCACTGCACCATTATGATGCACCAGCTTCCTCTAGAGGAGTTTTTTCTTTCATCTCTAAATGTTAATGTCATTGGATTGTATCTCCACACACACACACACATCCCCTTAACATTCTCATTCACCCTCATATCTGTATTAGGGCACATAGTTGACCTTTCTCTCTTTTACTAGGGGGCTTTGAATCCTTAGTAATCTTGTTTTCTTTGCGCATCTCTCTCGCTCTCGCTTTCTCTCTTTCTCAATTTCCGTACATTTACACATCAGATGTGCTTTTTATATTCACATTGCCAGTCGATTGCCATGGCAATGCAGCAAAATAAGTCAATTGAAGTCAAATAATTTGGCATTAAGTAAGCACTTATTTAATAAAGCCAACTAAAATAAGATCAAATGCGATAAAAGCAATATGGAAACACAGTCGTGCCGATAAAATGATGCAGTTTGCCATTAGATGCGTGCTGGAGCAAACAGCACAAAATAGGGAAGAAAGTGATGATAAATAATATTAATAAATAAATCAGCATAAGGGTTGTGTGGAAAAATAAAGTAGATAAAATGATGAACTGTACACCGAACGTAGTTTAAAAAGTATTTTAAAGAAATAAATACACCAGATTATTTATTAAGTAATTAGCATAAAAGTTAACACGTCTCAATTGATCTGTTTTATTTGCTCTGTAGTTCAACAAAGAAATCAATGAACTTTTAATACACTTCAACTTGATATTATGTATAATTGATGAATATTATGTTTGGATATGGCTTTGCATAAAGGTATATACGAAGAATTTGTTTCTAGAAATGAGAACTCATGTTTTTTATTATGTGATCATGTTTAACTGTGTTAGTGTTGAGTTATTATGGCCTAAATCGAAACAAACCAACTGCAGTTTCATTGATATTAATCGTAATGCACAATAAGAAAACAAGATTTTTGAAACGGAGTAATCTCATTTTGGAAACAAACTCTTCATTTCTACACCCAAAATGTATTGTAATGTGTGATCTCAGTTTGGTTGAATAATGGTATGAACCAACACAAAGATCTCTTGCACATGCACGTCTCCTAATGCACAGAGATGCTGCACAGATTGTTGTGATGATTTTGCATTGCGTGTGTTTGTTTGTGTTTAAGAGAGAGAATAAATGATAGCTTATAATGCTTTCACTTCAATCACTTCTCTCTCATGAATAATAAGCCAAGATAAATATTGTTCTTTATTAATGTATTAGGGACTCTGGATCACTCCCAGAGATTATATAAGCCCTTCCCCATCATCAGCAGTTCTCTTTCTCTCTCTGTGTGTGCGTGTCACATTAAGATCCATTTCCTTTACGGATACTTACATTTACACACACTGGCAACGTCATTACTGATGTTAGCTCTAGCGCCAAGATGACTTCCTCAGCTCCCTGTTCTTTTACACGCTGGATTTGGCTTGAGTTTTTTCCAAATAAAACCTCCGGTTTCCTCTCTACCCTGCTGGAAAATCAAGCTTAAACTAGATCACATTTGTAGCTGGTTTTACAAGGTTTCCAAGATGGTCATTGATGGCGTGTCCAAGCTACTTAGCTTGGTCGATAGGGTCTACTTTCGCTTCGACATGTTCAATTTATGATCTGAAATCGGTCACAAATGTCTTTTTAGGCCCCCCTATTGTCCTCAATAGTGATCAACACTTTTTCCAATATGTCTGCCCAGTAAAACATTCTACGCTTGGCATAACTAAAAAGATGTATATTTGACATTTAGGAAATGTTCAGATTTTCAGTTTGATTGATTATTTGAATGCTGAAATAATTTAAGTCATTTTGAGCCCCCCCTTGTGGCCGCCGGACCCCCTGACTGAGAGAAACTCCGTTGACAAGCATCAAACCAGCGACCCTGTTCAAAACACATTTTTCAGTCATGAAAAGTCTGTCATCACAACTCATTTTGTGTTTTAATGATCTAATGACAATGATGGCCAGGCAGAATATTAAAGATACAGTATGTTCTCAATTCACAGCTTTTTATGTTTTTTACATTTTGTCCTGTTCATCTAACCTATTATCAAGTGACTATTTTACAAGTAGACAATTTCGTATTTGTTCATATGATGTGAGGATCACATGAATAAAAAACAACAAATGATTTATCTACAAAACATACGATTATTAGAAAAAAGTGCAACATCTTAACACAGAGGCATTTGACGTTGTACAAATTCCCTCAAATTTGTCACCAATTCGCTATGAGGTAAAAAGTTACTCATTGCCATGGGATTGAGTTGGTTCACCACAAAAAACTTTGTTCTGTCCTCTAAACCGATGGTTCTTAAACTTCTTCGTTTTAAAGCCAGCCCCCTTTGTGTAGAGTGCATTGCTTTGTGACCCCCGAAATAAAAACTTCAATCTTAAACTTAGAATTTTAATTAAAGCAAAAAAAATTCAGTTATCTAATGCTGGAACATACATTCCTTTTTTCCCTGATGTTTGATAGAGTAAAATCTATGAACATGTTCTATAAAATGCCACAAAATCTGTGCCCCCCGTGGATTCATTTTAGTGCCCCTCACTTATAGAATTACACAGTGTGTAACCAAAAGAGAGCATACAATTTTATTACTTTTACCAGATTTTTCCAGTAGGTTTCTAAGGAGGAAACTGGAAGTAATTTGTTAATAGGATGTAAATTTGTCAACAGTTCCTTAAAAAATTGCCTTGTCAAAATTTGACTCTTATTACTCTTATTTCCTTGTTCTCCCTGTTTTCCAGACTCTGACATGCTACATTACTCTCTCTCTCTCCCTCCAGCCTCGTGTTTTCCCTTTGGACCGCTGCAGTAAAAGATTACAGTAATCGACTGTAATGACTTCATCATTGTTTATCTAATTGAAGCCCCTCATACCAATAAAACCCAAATCCCTGTTGGGATTTCTAAGTGTGTGTGTGTGCGTGCACTTGTTCTTTTATATATATAACATTGAGCACACTTTTATTTGATAACAGTTTTTGAACAATGAAACACGAGTATACACACACACACACACACACACACACACACACAGCGTTTGATGGGTTACTATACAGTAAGTGTTGAAATGTAATAGTCGGGGTTGTGAGATTGTGTAAATCTGAAAGCTTAAGTATAAGCGATAATGAAAGTCACGGTTGATTTATCAAACAGCAGTAATTAATGTAGATAGCAGATCTTGGATTTTTTCTCCACTTTTGCTGCAGTACCGAGCGAAGAGATGTTGGGATGTGGGGATTATCAAACAAGGCATTGAATGTTTCTCTAATATTTAAAGCTGCAATCTGAGGCTGTTTTTGGTTAAAAACAAACAAAAATCATTTATTGAGCAAGTACATCAAAATCATGCCATTTGACTTCAACCCAGCTGAAGTATGTAAAGTAACCTGCAATGTTATGTTTTAAGCAGAGATGGCGATAGAGACGAAAAAGTTACAGATTGCAGCTTTAATAAATACATGAAAAAATTTAGTACTGCTTACTGTCTCATGTCACGACCACACACACATCATCATCATCATTGACCATTCAAATTATTACTCTGTCGCGCCAGTCAGAAATAGCTTCTGAATTTAATGCAGACATCATTTTCTATTAGGCTATGGAGGTGTTTTTCTTTTCTTGTAAAAACATTTTCTCAGCCGTTTGTGGGGAAAGTGAGACCATGTACTCTCTTCCTCCCTCTTTCACTCCCTGTTTCGTCTGCATGCTTTGCAGTCTGTCTTGGAAATTTCTGCATATGTGTATCTTTACTGCAGACAAACAATGAAAGGGTGTAGCAACGTTTTCATTTACTGTGCAAAGCTGAAAGATATCCTTTAGGGAAAGTAGCTAACTACACCACAGGCCACATGATAAAAACTGAGCACGGACTGATCTTCAGATCGTTCTTTCTTATGCCCCTCCCTTACAGAAATGAAATATACTATAAATTCATTTTATTAATTATGCTTAAGAAAGGTTCAAGTGCATTGTAAGTATACTTTATGTAATGAGTAATATTTATGCAGTAGTAGTATACTTGTAAGTGTACTATTTTAATACTACTTTTTACAAGCATACTTTTCAGTATACTTTAAGTGTAGCAATAAAGTAAACTAGTTGTTTGTACACTACAAGTGAACTTATACTGATAGTTTGTGGGTTAGTGTTATAGGGATTGTAGCATACTTTAAAGTGTACTTGAAGTATTATTTCAGCAGTTTTATATATTTCAAGTATACTTGTAAGTTTCCTTTAAATGTGATTAACATCATACTTATATTTGACTATTTATATATTATTTTTGCACTTAATGTATACTATTCTTATAAGTTCACTTGCAGTATACAGTGTAGTACAATACAACTATTGTTACTTGAAGTGTACTCAAATGCTCTACAAAATGTGGACCAATTTAGTTCTAAGTAGTATTGAGATACAAAACTGATAAGCATACTACTTAGTACATTAATAGTTAGGTAATCATTTTAGTTCTTGATATGTACTTTTAAGTGTACTTATAGGTTTGAAGTAAATTACTGTATTACTGTGTACAAAAATTACCCATAATGCACCACATCCGTTGACTTTCATGTGTTTTTTTGTACTCGGAGTCATCTCAGAGAGAGCGAGAGAGAGAGAGAGAGAGAGAGAGAGGAAAAGAGGGAAAGCATGAAGCTTCTGTAAGCAAAGACACATCACAGGTAGTCTGAACACCTCTAGCCTCCTGCTGGATGCCTGCGGCTGGTGTTTATCACTCTTCAGCACTTTGAGGCCTGCTCATCCATGAAGATGCCTCCGAGTGCTTTGCGTTTCCTCTTTTTCTAGGTGTTTAGCTTTCTCTTTTTTTCCACGAACATAGAGATTTTGTGATGCGGTATGGCCCTCTCGTCCTTTTATTGATGCAACACATACATCCATGTGAAGCGTCACAACGCCAGCAGCTAAATATAGAAATGTTTCCAAGTCTCTGAGTGGCAGGTATGGAGCACACTTTGCACATTTTAAGTGGCAATCTGATTTGGAGGACAGGTTCTGTTAGCCGTTCGTCTTTTTGAATGCTTGAGCCGAGAATACAATCACACAGATGCTGTGAAGTGATGTTCAGTCGTGTCATCGATTATAGAGCGCACAAGCAGGGCTCAATGTGTACAAATCCCATTCCTTCCCTCTATGGAAAAATTGATTTTAAGTGGTAAAAATGAGTTCAGCGATGGGAATCGCTTTTGGAAGTCACAAGCTAGTTAATCAAAGATCCTGTTAAATTGATGAATTTGCGCAAAATTTCGAAAGAAAGACAGTCTTAGCTGACTACTACCCATAATTCAACACAGAGATCCGCCAATTAGACAAGCACTGTTACCATGGAAACAAGGATCACAAACAGCTCCACAGTAACCGTCTCCAATACGTTTTTAATATTGTAACTAATCTAATTTCACATTTTCCACATTAACTTAGTGGTTACAAAATCGACATGGCACATTCTGCATATAAAGAACGCTTTGGTGTCCCCTGATGGGTTTTTCCAGTAGAGGCGCTGCAGAAATAAGCTTTCACACAATATCATATATGCATGATAAATCATTACCTCTCGTAGAAAAAAAGTTATTGCAAGAAACAAAACATTATTATAAAACAAATATTGTATTTAGTTACGCTTTTCAATAACTAAAAACAAACATTTTTGTACAGAGTCACAGCTTATTTTAAGCAAAATTTTCGATCACGACCAGGGTTGCCAATTCTACTGTTTTTCCGCCAAGAACTGGGCTACTTTTAAACTTTTGCTTCGGGTTTTTTTATTCCACGGGTGATGTTCATCAGTGTTCATTCCTAAGTTAATGGTCCAATGTGTAATTTTTTTGAGGACCCATTGACATAAATGCTATATAATATACATAACTTTGTGTTCAGAGGTGTATAAAGCCCTCACAAAATGAAGCGTTATGTTTTTATTACCTTAGAAAGCTATTTCTATCTACATACACCGCTAGTCCGCTAGTCACAAAGAGTTCTCCATGTTGTTTCTACGGTAGCCCTAAACAGACAAACTGCTCTACAGAACGTGTTTCGTAAATATGTTATCTCCTTTGGCAAAGAAGAGAAAACGCGACTACGTCTTTGTCCTGTGAGAGCAGCCGTAGTGCTTCGAAAGGGAACAGTGGAGTGAGCCTTTGGTTGCAATTCGCAATCTCACCACTTGATGTCGCTAAAATCTCCACATTGCTCCCTTTTACGATAACCAACTTCATTTATGATTACAACTACACAATGATTTTCAATAAGAAAATGTGGCAGTGGCTGCAAAATATCTGTTTAGGTATAGGAGTGGCATATTTTTAATTGTTGGGCAAGTTTTGTTACGCAGATCTTGCAACCCAGGTCAAGACAACTTTTGGAATATATTTAGTATGTTAATGATTATGACATGTACTCTGTTATGTCTAATAAACTTACATGTTAAACTTCATAAGAAGTATGATGTTAAGTACACTTAAAGGAAACTTGCAAAAAGTATGCTTGCTGTTTAAAAACTGCTAAACTAGTAGTTTACTGAGAGTATACTTCCAAGTGTACTTTCCCAAAATGAAAAATGTGTTACAAGTGTTGAGCTCGTAAACTATGCGTACATTAATATTAGTACACTTACTACATAAAGTATACTAAATATATACTTGAATTTTATTGAACTGTTTAATTTTCTTCTGCTGCAGAGCAAATATAAACATTGTATTTCATTGCTCAGAAATAAAATTGTATGCGACAGAATAAACCGACAGCCTTAAGACCCAGCTGTAGCTTCTCCAAACCGGTTGCGTCTGCAGTGAACTTTAGCCAAAACTACTACATGAATCATCTTATTAATATCCATGATAAAGTTTTCAATTTCAAGAGTCCTTTTGCTTTCAACAGGGTAGTCAGCAGTTGTGGAATGGCCCTCAGTTTGGTCTGTGTTTTGAGAGAATAGACAGCAGATTATAACACTGCCTTGCGTATCACTTTTTCCGACCTCGTGCCTGATGTCATATGAGCGGCTCATTAAACACACGCTCTGTGTGAATCCCATAAACACGGCAGAAAAATATTCTTCCAATCACTAAAAGTACACGTATGAGAGCGTCGCGTTTCGTGTAAGCACTGAGAAGTGTGCTTCTGAAGTCGATGCCAAAGCAAAGTCGAGAATAAAATGTACATTTCTGTTATTAGTTGGTCACCCTCCATCGTTCCAAACCTGTATGCTGTTATTTTGTGACGTGCGACAGGAATTTTAATGTAATTCTTTTCCATACAATGACAGTTCATAGGGGCATGTCTGCCAAGCGTATAATGGCCGTACAATTTGTGCGAGGAACAAACCGAGTCTTCATTCCAGATGCGGCACGACAGGCATGAATGATGTCAAACCCAACCTGTCATCGTGTGTCATAACACAGTTTTATTGATTCTGGATTCCATAAACTCGGCAGGGGAGATGAATATCTGTGCAGTGATTTACATTTTGGCCCACGAGACTTTTTTGGATCCTGGTGGTTGATGCATTCGGAGCGGACAGCATTTGGGTTTATCATGTAAAATATCTGCGGTGCTGGAAGTCAGCTTTACATCAGAAAGCTCACTGAGCCGAATGTAGATATTTTACAAGATGGATGGGTGAAGAGACTGATGGATGAGAACACAGACACATCAGCATGGAGAAAATAGCTGTAATCTGCGGCTCCAGTGGACGTCTGTCCTTGCTCGGACACTGAAAGCATCTGAAATTATATATTGTGACAGTATTTACTGACTAAAGTGAAGTGCATACTTCAGTATGTTTTATATAGGATGTGTGGGTGCAGTATACGTACTATAGATGTTCTATATTCACCCATGTTTTCATTGTCATGTCACCTGTACTTTGTTCATCTATGATGTATTGACATCAACTGTGAAAATAATTGAAAGTGTTTCAAGGCACAATATGTAGCCTATGTACCAAGTTTTTTTTCTTTCTACCAAATAATAATCTGGTACCTACAGCTGTGGAAAAAATGTGTGTGTTGAATTTCAACAAACCTCCGTAATGACATAAATCCTCTCAACAGCAATGTGAAAGACTGACAGAATGCAAAAAAATCAGGCGTATCCAGACGTATTTGCATTTTTTATTGATCTTAAAATACATGTAAACACATAGTTTTGTATTGTAGATCAGTGGTTCTGAAACTGGGGCTGTGGTCCCCTCGGGGGCCCAAGATGGTTCCAGGGGGGGCACGGATTTTGTGGCATTTTATGAAATATAGAAATTTAGCATAAATTTTGTGCAATCAAACTTCAGGAAAATAAGCCCACCAACCAAATGAATTGATGTTTCAGCATTGTATAACTGAATATGTTTTCGTTTTAATTAAAATTTTAAGTTTAAGATTAAAAGTCTTTATTTGGGGATGCCACAAAGCAATGAACTCTACACAAAGGGGGTCTTAGAACGAAAAAGTTTAAGAACCACTGTTGTAGATAAATATAAACTTTTTGTTACTTTTACCAACTTTCTAATTTCTGCAAAACAACACAAAAAAAATTGTTTTAAATGTAGAAATTAAAAAGATTTGTTGTCCCTAGTTCACAGAATGAAAAAAAACTGATAATATTAATTATGTAAACATGAACATATAAATAGTAATTTCAGAATAAGGAGTCTCTTTTTCCCACAGGTATATTTCAGTTGAAAGAACGTGCTATTTTACATTTAGGCCAAATCCACACGAAGCCGAAGCTTTCCCTATCCATTATTTTTTCCCTCGTTCTTAAAAACAATTACTTAAACATGACGTCGTTCAAAAATGCAGGTCTGTCTGGACTAAACACAGATACCAAACTTTTTTCTGTGTACAGCTAAATGTGTCTCTGTGTGGACGAGCTCTTAGAAACACTAATATTTTTAGTTTTTTAAACTCAGCTGATGTAGCCTCATGGAATCAAAAAGTCGTTGTCAGATGCATACTGACACATTTTTAGCGGAAGCAATAGAAACGCCATAATTTATTGCTTGTTGTTTTTTGCATTCAAGGTTTTGGACACGTTTTTTTACGCGTACTCATTTTTGCCTACTAGATAATATAGAAGAATGTGATTTCAGACACAGAGCCGCTTATAAAAATGCATGTTGGTGCATGTTTTTCTATCTAAATAGATGTTTGTCTTTTTAATCTTTTGCCTGAAAGTTTCTGGAACATTTTATCTTCTGCTGGTGTTGTCTCAGCACTCTTTTCTCATGTAAAATGCAAACTTTAATCCATCCATTTAGTTTCTCTCGTCGATTTATTTGCAATAAGAATTGAAGTTCATTCAAGTCAAAACTGAAGTATTGAGACAGTTTCTTCTCCGTTGAATAGAAGATCTCAACCAACTCTGGTTTTGAAAAAAACAACAGCTCAGTGCAAGAAGCAATCGACGTGCCATTTATTTGGCTTCAAAACACATTTGAGTTGAATGTGAGGGAGTTCGGGTAATCAGTCAGTCTAGACGATGATTAGCTCTGATTGGCTCTGACCTTACAATGCATGCTGGGATCTGGTTGAACCGTTGCATGCCCGCCGTCCATTTCAAGTTCCCAAACTACTGATGTTTTTAAGTCTCTAATGGAGCTGTAGCTTTAAATGCCATGTTGCCAGAACAATATTTCCCAATCTTTTTTACATCTTAATAGGCCCATACTGTCTCTTTATACTATACGACATGTTCCTGAACACCCGCTATGTGTTATTGTGTAAATGTACTCTTGTAAGAATTTATTAGTTGTCGTAGCCACCGGAGGGAAGTTTTGAATTCTTAAAATATATAATATGGAGACGTTGAGATGAGCATATGAGATGCAGATGAAACTTAAGCAAACGTTTCTATTTGCTCTCTGTTTAATCTCATTGATATCTATGGGAAATGACTGAGATAGCGAAGAGATCTCATCTTTGATTTTTCTGTCTGGTATATATACCCAGCTACTGTACATACCTCAAATGAATCAATGATTTTTAATAGAATCGATTAAAACAGCGCATTGACATGCGGATGGCAAGACCATTAAAGATGAATGCTGGAGGGTGTTTGTAATTCACCCCCATCATAAAGGGTTGACTGTCGCCTCCAGCGTGGATCAGAGAAATGTTTGTACACAGAGCGAGAGGAGGGTACACATCCGACAGCGGTGGAGACCTGCAGGAGCCATCCTCCATCTCAGCAGCCTCTCACAGCTGACTGACCTGTCGTAAAATGAAAATATTGGCCTTCTCCGTGGGGGATCCATGTCCAATTTCAGCGTGTGTGTGTGTTTGTGTGTGTGATTTCGTTTCCGCCACCTCCGTGCACTCGGTCGGAGGGTGAAAGGGGAAACGGAGAGCTTCAAACCAAATATGAGAAATCACATTCCACAGAGGCAGTTTGAAGAGTTTGTGAAAAGGTCGAGGACAAAGTTCAGGAAATTGTCACACTCGAGGGGGAAAGACAGAGAGGAAGAGGAAGAGTGTTTGCTGTGTCTTGGGTTGTTTGTCTCTTTAATGAATGTGTGTGTTTTTAGTTGAATGTTCGGTCAGCATGCGTTTCTCTGCTGTGAGAGCCTGCGGTGAGAGATTGTTTGTTTTTCCCTCCGCGGTCACATACTGACAAAAGAGAAACTGAGAGAGAGAACGAGATTTTTCGGAACTTTGTAAATACGTATTCACTTTAAAGGGATACTCCACCCAAAAATGTAAATTCTGCCATGAATTACTTTCCAAAACTGTATGCATCTCTTTTTTTTGCTGAACGCAAGAGAGATATATCGAAAAATGTTGGCAGATGACCTTTCTTGGACATCATTGACTCCCATAGTAGGAAAAATCTAAATGGTTGTCAAATGTGCCCCAAAAACGGTTTGCTTTCCTACATTCTTCAAAATATTTCATTTTGATATTTTCTTATCTAGTTATTGAACAATAATTTTTTCTACTATGGTACACTGGCAAATCTTAACATGTCAGATCTACCGCTCGTTTAAACCACACTAGAAGGAAAATAAACCTTAGGAAAAGTTCATTGGAACAGCTGAAAAAAAAAGGTATATTCACATAAACTCGCAAAAAGAGAAAAATACAAATGACCTTTAAATACAAAACAAAGTACTCCATATTTTACCCAAATAATCTAAAAAGTAGACGAATCTTAGACAAAAGTTCAGTGATGCTTTATATTTCAATTTGCCAAATTACTAATATAAATGTCCACTAATCTACTAATAGAAGAAGACACACTTAATCCCAACTGATAAACTTTTAATCAAAGCGCAGCTGTGACATGTCAGAGGAGACCTGGCCCTCCCGGCAGAGACTGGTTTCTCCTTAGCTTCTACTGATGCTCCGGCCAAGTCAGCTAGTTAACGTCATTTGAGATGAATCAATATTTCAGGGCGGAATTGCATTTTCAGATTTCAGTTGAAGATTATGAGTGTACATGAATTTTAAAAAGAAAATGACCCACATTGATAAACCATTTACTATAAACACTGCAATATTTCATTAAAAATAATAATTGTCATTTTTTATTTCACTGGGACTCATTTTTTGAAGGATCTACTGACTGATATGCAATATAATATACATAACTATGTCTTCAGATGTGTTTAAAGACCTTAGAAAATAAGACGTTATATTTGTATTACTTTAGACTGATCTATTTCTATCTTCGTACACCGTGGGTCCCCTTACATGGAATTCTCCATGTTGTTTCTACAGTAGCCCTAAACGGACAAACTGCTCTACAGAATGCGTTTCGTAAATACTCTTTCCGCAAAGAAGCAAAATCGTGACGACATCTTTCATATTTTCATAATTCACAATTGGATACACTGGACCTTTAAAGTACGTTGACAAAAATATACTTTTTTATAAAAACTGATAAGAAATTAGTTAAAAATAAAAGCATCATTACGATCTATAAAACAGTTAAATACTGAAAATGCAATGCATATGTGCATCACGTTAATAAATTATGATTTAATACATTAAAGAAGTAATGACGTGTGAAAATGTTTTTCATGCCTCTGCATTCACATACTGTCTTACGGTATGTCTTGGTCTTAAAACTCAATGACCTTTAATGCGTAAGCTGTGTTTAGAAGATGTGTTTTTTGAATACCCTCCACATCTCTGATCACATGATGTGACCCGCTGAGCTGTGGGGTTTCAATCATTTCATGTCCTCACTGTTAACAGAAATAGCGAAAGAAAATAATCATTCTAAAAATATACCTGTATTTGTCTCTTTAATCTCTTGCACAGTTTCATGTTTGCATACATACCAGAAGTCATTATAGACGCATCTTCGTGAAAGCAGCGAGCCCCAAAGTTTTTAATTTCTTCTTTTCCGATCCCTCCTGATATTGTACCTCTCACCCGCCGCCTCTTCTTGTTTTTACAGCAAATTACATCCGATAATTGAGCCAGTGTTCCCCGCGTTGAGTAAGATTGAAATAGAATTGAGAAGGGATGTTTTAAGATGTACCCAGATCAGAGATACGGCTGTTGAAGTGGAACACTGGTGCTTTTCACACACGCGCAAATACACAGCTCAGTGTGTGTGTAATGGCCGGTACAGATGCCTTCTAGCTATAGATGATCTGTCAGAGCGAGCTGGTGCGTTTGTGTGCCCGTCAGCCCCAAACAAACATACCGAGAAACGCCACAGGGCCTCTTGTTACTCACTTACAGAAACGCGTTAACTTCCTCGCTCGTCCTCAAATTGTAAACAAAATTGCAAATGGCGCTCGGTGAGGTCAGAATGAGAACATTTCCTGCGCTGAGACCCAAATGAAACAATGAGCCGTCTCATGAACCTCTGACAACAGTGTCTGTGCTGGAGGCCAAAAATTGAGTTTTGTCATGATGTCGCTGCAGTGAGGGGGACATAAACAAAAGAAGAAAAAAGTAAGAAATTAGCTTTTCTTTTTTTATACTAAATTAGTTGTGTTTGTATCCTATAAACAAGAAGGACACGGGTTAAAATATGCCATGTGTCTTTTATGGTCTCATAAGAAAGAAAAATAACAGACAAGATCTCTTTTTAAAAGGATACTTCACCCAAAATTGAAAATTCTGTCATCATTTACTCACCTTCGACTTGTTCCATATCTGTATAAATGTCTTTGTTCTCATGAACACAGAGGAAGATATTTGGAAGAATGCTTGTAACCAGACTGATTTTGCCCCCCATTGACTCCTATAGTAGGAAAAAATACAATGTTAGTCAAAAGTTCCCCATACTGTCCTACATTCTTCAAAATGTCTTCTTTTGTGTTTAACAGAACAAAAATGAAATTCTAAAGTTATTTGTCCTACTATGGGAGTCAATGGGGGGCAAAATCTGTCTGGAAGAATTAGCATTCTTCCAAATTTATTTCTCTGTGTTCATCAGAACAAAGATATCTATTCAAATAAATACAGTAAATGATGACAGAATTTTTATTTTTGAAAAGGGGAAACATCTGAGACTGAGTTGATCCTTAAATTAAAGCCCATTCAAAGTAGTCATGCAATCTGTCTAAATGTGTACACGAAGATGGCAAGAAAGTCGTGAGCATCGAGTCCTATAACATGTCCAGCTTTCCTCTTTAACAGGACACACGTAAACAGAAAAGAAAACCGTGCCCGTCGAGCCATTCCATGTGTGTCTTCTAAAGCAAGCGTCTCTCTCTTTCTCACTCTGGAAATCTAAATGTCATTACATTATCCACTTTCCTGTTACAGAAACACCACGGAGCTTCATTAAATTCAGACACACTCCTCTAAACTGTTTAATTTCTACACCAACTCAAACAAAGGAACACAGATGCCATCTTCAGCAGATTACATCTCCAGCCTCACGGACATCAGGCCCGTGTTTATAGCAGAGAGCATAGCGGCTCATCTCATTCTCATTACACTCTCAGTTAATGGGTGATGCTCTCAGCGGGTGGTCCGCCGGGCTCGGACCACGAGAGCGAGTGATGGATGAAAAAGGCAACGGCGCTGCGGTGATTTTCGAGAATGTGCTTGTGCTCTCTCCGTTATCTCATAATTTCATTATCGTTTCTCTGCCGTCCGTTCATGAACGTGAGCGAGGAGTTTTTAAAGACCCTGTGAAATGAGAATGTGGGCCCCACATAAATCTCTCTCCTCACTGGGAACAACTCCAAAAGATCGAGATAATAAACAATGAAATTAGTTAGAACGGATCAAAAGGGACCGAATGCAAACAAATCAAACCTAAAATATAGCTCCTAACAAATCACGGCATTGAAATAAAACCATCAATTCAGACAAAGAACATGAAATATAGAGACAACATCCTAGATACTATAGCGTTTAGATACTATGATTATAATGTACTATAATGTGAACATTATGATATATAAGACAGTTTATTACAGTTTACTTTAGTACATTTTTAAGAATACTACAGTATTTACTAAAGTTCATTAATTCACGATAGCTAATACTATAGAATATGATAGTATACCAGGATATTACATGATGTTTACTATACAATATGCTGTAGTATACTTTAGTATTTGTACTATATTGTAATATTGTTATCTGGATATATTAATTTACTACATTTTACTATAGTACATACTTGGGTATAGTACTTTATTTACGATTGTTTATCAACGCTAAAATAGTTAATGCTACAAAATACTATTGTCATTTTACTATTCTATAGCCTATTTCAATTACTATAATATAATACAGTATGTTAAAACTTACTACAGTTTAGTATGGTACATATTTAAGCTACTTCAGTATTTACTACAGTTCATTAAATTTAGTCAGTTAATAGTACAGATTAATATAGAATATGATATTATACTTGAATGCTATGGTACATTATAGTAATTATACCATACTGTAATATGTTTATTTGGCTATATAACAATAGAATACTATCATAATTTTTCTATTCAATAATTAAATTACTATATATAACATATTAGAGTGTATTAAAACTTACAGTTAATACTAGTAAATATTTAAGTATTCTACGTTTTTTACTACAGTTAATTTACGATAGTTAAAGGCAGAGTGGGTGATCCTGTCCAGAACATTTTTTGTCATGCTGGTTGGAAATCTCTTTACATCCTGAAGAAGTATAATTATATATCGCCCGTGTAAGGCGTAGGACCAAAATACGTTCGCCCAATCAAAACGTTCTGGCCGAACGCTGTACAGGTCATGTGTACATTTTCAGCCACGTATTTTGCATACAACTGCGCTCCCTGTTCACACAGATATCATACGTCATCATCACGATCTCGTCCGCTGTGTCAATGAAGGGAGAATGGCGGACGATCAACAACAATCAAACTTTCCTGCGGAACCGACAACAAGTAAATCTACAAAATGAAAGTCAGTTTTGGGAAAAGCAGTGACGAAAAAATGTCTGAATCATGAAAGAGGAAAAGAATGCAAAGTGTTTGAAAGATGATACCATGGCTGCTCTCTTTCTTTTGGACAGGTGTGTACATGCTTCCAGAAGAATTGAATGGGTTTAGTTTGTTACGTGGATTTACGAAATACATACATGTGTTTGGAGGAGGCGTGGCTTTGAACGGTGTATCGCATAGAGGGTGGGATCATAATTTCAGTGCTAGCTGGCTAAAGCTAGCACCTTTCCAAAACAACCATCCCAACTTTAATAAAACAGAATGCTATAGAATATGATAGTATATTTGAATACTAAAGTATATTATAGTAATTACATGATACTTTAATATGATTGTTTGGATAAACGATATTAAATAATACAATACTATTGTAATTTTACTATTCTATAACTTAATTACTATAAAATACTACAGTTGCTCAAACTTGCTTAAGTTCACTATAGTAAAGACTAAAGCATATACAGTATTTTCCAGGGGAGAAAGATATATAATTATATAAAGATATATAATTAAACTTTAATCGATTTTAAAACATAATCTTAAAAAAAAGATTTTTAATTATTTTATTTTAAAATAAAATCTTATTAACCCTTGTGGGGTGTTCAGGTCTGTGTTCTGGGACCCAGTCTTTTTTTTTATGATTGATATGATTTTCCCCAACCTCATTTATTAGATTGGCTATAAGTAACAAATACACGTACACC
The DNA here is from genome assembly GCA_029783895.1 of Triplophysa bombifrons. Lineage (NCBI taxonomy): Eukaryota > Metazoa > Chordata > Actinopteri > Cypriniformes > Nemacheilidae > Triplophysa > Triplophysa bombifrons. The sequence continues at coordinate 2,418,591 of CM056451.1, forward strand.
ATATAAGGGTTCAGTTCTAAAATAAAGGCAACAGGAAATGGGTCAAAAATTTAAAGAGGCAGATACACACAAGAGAGACATTAGGCACACATTAGAAATATATGAATACCTGTAACACAGGGGTTTTGGTCTTGTTGACCAAAAAAACATATCTGCTTCTTATCATCCTACACTAGTCCACCGGCATATAAATCACCTCAAAACTAACAGAAATGAACTAAAAACCACAAAACTCGACTTGTCCTTTTTTATTAAGTGAAATTCTGGATTTTATGGAGTCGGTTTTGGCTTCTGGAAAAAGATGGAGGGATTGTGGTCAGAGAGGAAGAATGTGAGAGAGAAAGTACATGTGTAGAGATGAGAGAGAGAGAGTGATGATGGAGTGAGAGGATTACTCTGGATTTCGCTGAGGTGTTGAAGATTTTAGTAACAAAGAATTTCAGTATTTATGTGTGTAAAAGTCTGTATTCAGTGTGTTTGCGTGTCAGGATTGTGTGTGTGTGTTCTCACATCTGCAGCCAATCAGCAAACCAGGAAATCACAAACAATAGTGTACTGGGTCACTGCCAAACACTGTGTTACTGTGTGTGTGTGTGTGTGTGTGTGTGTGTGTGCATGCGCTCTGATCATACGATGTTCTGCCCTTTTGTTTATGTTTAACAGATAACATGCAGCATGTGTGAATTATACAGTGAAGTTCTTCTGGGTTTGTTATTTCTACAGGAATTTCTGTCTGAAATGTTCAAAGGGATTTTTTAAATGTAACATTGAGGCATGACAGAACGCCGTTTTTATTTTGCGTTGTATGTACGGTAGAGTGAAATGAGGTCATTTGGACCAAAATGATTTGCTGTGTGGATTTTTGGTTTCATCAACAAAAATTCTGTAAATATAATATGAAATGCAACCGTATACATATTTTTTTGACTAAAATGGATCGGTCGCACAGTCCATTTACTGTGTTGGTGAATGACAGAAAAAACGATTTAAACCAATGAATGATGAGCAATGACAAAAGTTTGTCATAACTTTTTTTGTTTAGAATTAAACTTGTATTTTATTCAAAAAGGGGCAAAAAATATGAGTTGCAAATCTCTCCTTATTTACATTTGAAAATATTTTGGTGGGACTAATTCGGAACATTTGTATTAGTTTAGTTTAGAGCAAATATATCTTTCTAGGTTTTGTGTTAAGGTCAAAAGTTATAAATAACAAAAATAAGATATGGCAGTAAATATTGTCAAAAGTGTAGCTTGACGGCAGTTTAGCTTTTTATCATCTATCTTGTATTTTGTTTGAAATCTACCATTAAATTGGTTTACTACTTAAAAATGTTCGAAAAATGCCCTTAGAACATTACAGTTAATAAACATATGTGTACATTATGTATCTACAGACTGAGACTGCCACATTTCACAGACATTTTCATCTATATGACTTCAAAGCTCAAATGATAAATCCTTCATCTCTAGAATTGAAATGCAACTCAGCCTGTGATCAAAGCAACAATAAACGTCATTAATATTTATTGTCCGTAAACAGTGAGATATCGCTTGCCGATTGTTTGTAGGGAACTGGAACAAAACAACTCAATTGCGATTGCTGATGTAAATATTGTTGTACGAGGCGCCGTGTGTTTAATCTGCCGTGATTTCAGCATTGTTCTTTATAATGAACTGAAGTTGCCCCTCCATTGTTTTCTAGCGTTTCATTGACCTTCAGGTTTACAACATGACCACAGGCTGATGCGCAGTGTACACAGAGCTCCTATAAGGTTTGTGTTTAAAACGAACAAATGTGTAAATAATGTTCAATGGTTCTGGAGTAACATAATAAAATACAGTGTCAAATGAATATTTTATGTTCAATAGTTCATGAATCTTCTACAGAATAATAATGCTTTATGAATGAGTTAATGGACATGAAATATTCATTTGAGAAATGGTTTTAATATATGAAAAGAGTTATGATGGAATATGAGAAGTATGAAATTCAGCCATGACGGCCCAACTAGAATCGAGTACACCAAAGTATTAAAGGAACGGTTCACTCAAGAATCAAAATTCTGTCTTCATTTAATGCCCCAGATGAGGTTGTAAACCTGTATTTGACTCTTTCGTCAGTGGAAGATATTTAGAAAAATGTCTTAGTGGTTACACAATGGAAATCGATGGGGTTCAGTGTTTATTCTTCAAAATATCTTCTTTTGTGTTTTGCAAATGAAAGTCGTATAGGTTTGAAATGACATGAGGGGCGAGCAATCAATGAAAAAGAATATTTTCTGGAAAATTGAGAATTTTAGGGAGTAAACAAATGAGTTGATACACTTTGGATCTTTCTTAAGGCGGTTCCTTTCACAAAGCTCATTTAATGGAAATAATTTCTTCCCGCAGTGCCCTTTAAAATCGCAAAATTACACTTAATCCTGAGGACTCGGAGTGCAGAGGAGTTTTTATCACGATGCCTCGATTCAAAGTCAAGTTAACATGCTGCAAAAATTATTCCATGGAAAGCTTGTTAAGTTTCTGAGGTTAGTCATTCTTCGAAAATGATTAAAAACGCAAACTGTGGTTGTCATTTTACATGTTGGTGAAAGAATGCTGCTCGCCCACAATGAGCTGCAATGTGGACCCGTCTGGCTAAAGTCTAAACTTCATGTCTCTGTTTCTCTCTCTCGATCTCAGGGGAGCGTCGACCTCCCATTGTGTGTGAGCTTTAATTGACAGTTATTAAAGAACGCATTGTTTTCGCTTAGTTGTTGTTGACCCAGAAAATATCTCGGCGGAGGAAGAGAGCGGGAAACGGGGGATTTGGAGAGGCTAGCCGAATGTTCTGGAAGAACCATCCCCGACAGTATGGTTTCCAGCCGCTGTCATCTTCTCTCGGTTTGGCCAGTAAATCACGTACAAAGCCGCAGATACCTCTCGCTTTATCACACGCACGTAATTACAAACATCTCTGTTGCTTCATGAATTATGACGTGCCGTTAAAGCGAACAGAGATCAGCTAACCCCCCAAGAGTATTGTCATCTTCGGCTTTAAAATCCATCAACCATAAATCGGGATCTGTTTCCAATAACTGTACGTAGAAGTCTCCACCGCGTCTGACTCTGTCTCCACACTCTGATGGAAAACCCATCCGACCCTCTTCTGACTGGTACACGCTGGTCATTTCTGCACGGCCATTAGCCGATTCATGCAGGTCGAGATACAAAGCAACAACAAGAAGGCTTTTAATAGCCTCCCATGATTTCCTTTAACTGTTTGGTGATACGCCATCCAATACGACATCAATAATCTTTTGACATCTATTGGCTCAGTGGTTAAAGCATGGCAGTAGTAATGGCAAGGTCATGGGTTTGATCCCAGGGGATTGCAGATAGTCACAAACATATGTATAATTCAATGCAATGTAAGTCGCTTTGGATAAAAGCATCTGCCAAATGCATAAATATATAAGTGCAGATACACATTTAAACAGAGTACCCTACTTACTAGACACTTTTGCTTCGTTCTCATCTGTGTCTTAGATAATTCTCCTGGGGAAAAAAGACTGAAATCTCACAAATATCTCTGTCTTTAGAGTTTGAGAAGAGATGTCAACTGTCTCAAACTGAGCTCAGATTTGTCAAGTCTGAAATCAAAAGTCAATATTATTAAAAACATCGAACATTTCTCGTCAAATTAACTCAAATCCAGATTTGTTTTACCTTTACAATCTACGTTCATTTTCTGCATTCAGAAACATCTGAGACTATATAGTTTTGATTTTAGTTTTACCTAGTTTTATAAAAATATTTAATAAGCTTTTATTGTTAGATTTTTCGTTTTTATGTAATTTTACTTTGCTATATGAGATTAATTCATTTTATTTTAGATTTTGTTTATTTTTATAATTTTAATCAAATTTATTTTTTCAGTTTATTCTTGAGGCAACATTTCAAAGTTTTTCCAATAATTTTTAGGACAATATTTGATTTGATTTCAATGAAAGAAACATTTTCAAAGTTTAATTTTAGTAAACTAAAATAACCTTACTGAGACTAATGGAGGGAATACACTACAAGACTTTTGCTCAGATTTTTGCCCAGATTTTCAGTCTGGAGTTGTTGCAGAAATTCTACGCCAGTCTGCAGATTTAATCATGTATTGTTTTCTATGCAAATGTTCAAAAAGTCTGGAAGTATATGATGTCTATTTTTTTTAATCTGCTCAGATTTAGAAAGTCTTGTAGTCCAGTTTTAAATCGATACTTAGAATAAATCGCAATGGAGATCTTGAGCTGAGAATGAGACACATCTAAGCATTAACACAAAAGGTCTGTGTACTGTAAATGTATCTTATTTAAAGTCAACATCACGCGTGTCCTTTGTGGATCATTATCTTGTAAAATCTCAGCGTGCATCGCATCGCCTCAAGAAATCAGTTGGTTAGGTAGTAGACAGCAAGACTGCAGGAATAAAGGAATGTTTATATACACTCCACCCCGTTCGATAGACACATTCTGGCTTGACGTTTTCCATCCAAACATCTCTTGCTCACTGAGCACTTATGAAAAACACATGTCTCCGTTTGAGAAGATCTCATCATGAAACATAAACATTTCGAACACCATGTTGCTGTTCCTAAGTATTGACAGTGTTCATTTACGCCGTCTTAGCTTTCGTTCCATCTTTGCAATCAATTTTTGTGAAGGATAATTCACACCAGTCTGTAATTCCTTTATACCTGCCAGGGATATTACTCTTGCTCATAATTGGGTTTAGGGATTTGAACAAACCTCTTATCCGGAATACTTGGAGTTCTTTTTACAATGTGCCCCAGTGCACCCTAGCAACTGTGTAGCGACACGCTTACATAACAGCATAGTTGCATGGGAGAGCACAACTCGTGTTTCCGTAGAAAATGTAATAATCTGGTGTTGTTATTTGAGTTTTTATCCCAAGTGTCTGTGTGACGTTCTGCGTTTTGATCTTGTGCTGTAGTTTGTTTATGCTTTAGGACACACAGCCGGATATGGCTGCCATTGGATTGGACCTCAGACCACAATCCTCAGAGAAACGAGTGCAGAGGAACGATAGAGAGAGAGAGAGAGAGAGAGAAAGAGAGGGAGAGAATATTATAGTGTGAAGCGCCACCTAGTGGGAATGATGGCAGTGTTACTGGTTGTGTCCTTTTATTTAGTTAAAATTTGAGAATTTGCCACTATATTAAAAAAATATCTCAGATGTTGTTCTTTTGTAGCTCAGGAGATTTAAAGGTGTTCTCAGTTGTGTTTCATTTAAGTGTCTAAAATCTAAAAGTAGAAAAATTGAAAACATTTTTTAAATTCATGAAGGTGTGTAAACGAATGAGGTAAAATAATCTGGACTCGAGTCAATTTGATGAGAAATGTTTAATATTGAGATCTTCAATAATATTGACTTTTGATCACAGGAAGATAATAAAGACATCATTTGTTATTTTGGTGTCCTCCGTGATGTGTGAATATCTAGATTTGTCAGGACGGGGGCTCAGATGATTGTGTCAGATGCAGGATGTGTGTGAGTGTGTTAGCAGACTGATGAATAATGATGTGTGCGTGTGTGTGTGTGTTTAGCGCTGCATTCACCTCTTCCCCTCTTTATTCCTATTGTGCGCTTTTCTGCTGAGAGCTGAAAAAGCAAAAATATCTGTGACACTTCTCTCTGTGGGAAACACAGCGAGGCCACGGCCATTTATCAGCACATCGCACTACTGTAAGCTGCTGCTGTGTGTGCGTGTATGTGCGGGTGTGAGCGTAGATGTGCTTCATCTGGGTCACTGTAGATTCAATGTTCATCAAATAAACACACACCTGAATGACTGGAATGATTAAACACAGTCATTGTTGTAGAAAGAATGAAATGAATTCTGTTCATCTCTGTGGCCTGTGAAATAGGCTAGTTTTCTTTCGGCCATGCAATCTCGCCTGAATTATTCTATTTGCATAGAATAGACTTGATGTGATGATGGACAATTTCGTGAAAATGTCAACCTTACCACGAGAAAATGTTTTTAACAACAGTTTTTACTACGCTAACAGTAGAATTGTCAAAAATAGTTCTGTGTCGTAGTAGATTTTACTAAATGAATTGAGTACGCTTTACTTAATACACTTGTATTAAGTACAAGTTTTTGTAACCAAAATTTAAGTTAAAATTATAGAAAAAAATATGAGAATTCTAAATGCACAATTAATTAATTTGTTCATGTTTAACCCACTTAAACTGGTATAAAGGATCTTAACTTAATTATTTTGTGGTGGGACATTCCTTTTTTTAGCATGCTTTGCATGCGACAACATTGGGAGAGTCATTTTTGTGAAAAGTGCTCTTTTATGGGCTTTACAATAAAATGAAAGACTTGATTGGGTTTTTGTTCAAATGTCTTTAAGATTTAGAAGAGATTCTGTTTTTACTCTCATCTTGCAAATACTAATAAATGTTAAACCGAAGTTAAAAAAGCACAAGAAGTTAACTCCAATGCTCAAATTAGTATTTCAGCTTGACTTTTTTAAATTTATGACATGTGATTAAATAATTTTGGTAATTTTACTTTATTTATTGCATTGCGTTAAAAATAAGCTTTAATTTACTTACAAATATTTTTGTAATATTGTTTTAATATTATTATAAAATATCATAATAATATCCATGTTCTTTTTAAAGCGTTTCAACATTTGGTGGTTCATATACCCAGGTCTATCTTCAAGTTTTTAATGCATTTGTTTTATTTTTATTGCATGATTTTTCATAGTCAGGTCAGGATTGTCACATCTATAACGGTACATTATAATATATTATTATATAATATAATATGTCATATTTCTCATAAATGGACAAATGAAAATAAAGTAACTGTTTTATGTTCTGTGGAGAGACATCCCTTTTTCATATATTGGGTAATATTGCTTCCGGTTTGTGCAATTTAATTCACAGAAAAGTTTGTCGTCTTCCAAAAGACGTGTCCTTTTTTGTCCCATCCATAACGCATGTTTATTTCCCTTTTTTAAAATAGAAAATTTGTCAACAAGGGTTTGGTAAAATATAAAGACATGGTTCAATATATTTGCAAGTATTTTTATGTCACGTCCATGTGCTGATGTGCTCTGATGTTTTGCTGTAAAAAACTCAAAGTTTTCTAGAGAACATTTACTTTACTTATTAAGTCATCTGGGTAACATTTACTTGATGATTTAGTCTTGATGAGGTTTCATAAACTTATCTCTTTTCAGCAGATATATGTGAAATTGACAAATCTTTAACTGAACCAGTTAAAACGTTTGAGAAATGTTTTTTTATACATTTATTTTATGGAAAGTTTTGATTTGAAAAATATAATATTTATTTAAAAAATATATATATATATTCTATATATATAATATAATCAATTAAAATTGACAAATATATCACTGAAATTCCAGTTTTTGTTTTCTGTAGCAGTGAACACTAAACACATTTACAGATACTTTTTAAATATCGTTACTGAGTGTCCGTGATTTAACCTGTTAATGTTATCATGAATGAGTCACAAGGACACATGGCACCATTTATTGAGAGAAACCCATAAACATTGTCAGTGCGCTGGAATTCTGAAACTATAATCACAACTACTGTGAGTAATGACAAACACAGCCATCCTGTCCGGAGCCACAGGACCGTGTGCAGTGTGTGTGTGTTATTACATCAGCGACCACAGTCCTGACCCTGTCAGACAATAAAGGTTACCCAGAATGCCAAAGCCCAAAATGAGAGGAAGATGTTTTTTTTTCTCTTTTTTGTGTTTTATTCCTCTGAGTGGAGGCTTTTCCGACCTCTGCATGCAGGAACTAGAATTGAGGAAGCCACTGTATGAGCACGGAACGATGAAACACAAAGACACAACGTCTAACCTGCTTTTTTTACCTCTCTCACACACAATAGCTCCAAAAAAGACACAAAATATCAAATATCATGACACTTGCAAACTTTTAAGTAATAATTATCCATCTCTTGTTTACACATGTGTCCTTTCAAATTAACCAGAGGTTCATTTTTAACAATACTTATATTATTTTATCAAAAAAAATCTAACAATCCTATTAATGAAATGTTATGCTTGACTTGCTGGGTATTCTAAAACAAAATTTTAGTTAAAAACATGATTATATTAAGTGTATTTTAATAATTTATTTTCAGAAAATCTACTAAGGCACATTTTCCTTTTTTTCAGTGTACTACAATTCAATTTGGTTTGCAGTTTTGTTATCATTGTGTTGTTCGCTGTAACTGCACCTTCTTTGTTCTGAGGTATTTCAACTGATGAAAAGTTTGGGTTTTAAACTCTCCAGCATACAATTTAATCTCGGTGATTTATGAACAATTCAACCAGATAACCTTGGCTCAGGAAGGTTATCCAGGGAAATGATGGGAAAAGTTAAAAGGGCACATCACATCGTCCAGGGCTGAGAGTTTAGCAAAGGAGATTTCATTTAATGGTTCGTGAGACCAAACGTTCCCAAAGATGTACTTCCTGATAAAGTGTTGACTTACTATCACACAGACACACATACCTCTGAAACATTCAATAACTGTTGGCTTTGACATTTATTTTTTAGATAACTATTGTATTAATGCAATTTGTATCTAATTAAAACAAGCTTTCTCAATTGCCTGTATTCTTGCTTGATAAAAACAACAAGAGATTTGAGTCACAGTAGATGTCTATCAATTTATAAGACATTGTGTAACTAGCTGAAATGGTAGAGGCCTTCTCCATACATAAATAACATAAAAAGCAATTAAAGTATATTAAAAAGCATCGCATGGGACAGCTGTATTATTTACTTGTAAACTTGTGCCGTCCAACGTTTAAACACACGTGTTTATTATTGTTAACATGTAGTGTTAGTTCATGCAAACAGTTTAAAATGAAAATGAGATTCTCATGCAATTACCCTTACAGAAATGTGAGATGTGCTGATACATTCATTGTATCAGATGGTTATGTCATGGTATTATGAATCAAACTCTAATGTACTTTGGAGTATTTCTTGGTTATACTTAGTAATAATTTTACGGTCCATATTGTTTTTAAATGTGTTTTCATCCATGTTTGTTGCTTGTTATCTATTCAGAAGTTTGAGCTAACACACAAATATTATACAGATCATATCCACTGATAACTATATAACCATGAAACGGCAAGTACCATTTCTAATACGGCAGTGTTTCAATTGACCACTAGATGTCGCCAATGCACCGCTTAAAAGTGCTCGGATTGTTTTTGCAATGCTTTCAGAATTAAAGGATAGTTTGGCCCTATTGTTTTTCATCATGTACTTCCCCTTATGTCCTTATCGTTGCAAACTTGTATGACTTTCTTTTTTTGGCAAAACACAAAGATATTTTGAAGAATGTAAAAAAACATATTGACTTTCATTTTAAAAACACAGGTTTTAAATGATATGAGAATTGTTCGAATTTTGGAAGTATTTGGAATGCAGTTGCAAAGGTCCCGAAAAGTAATATTATATTTATTCAATCAAATGTGTGTGTGTGTGTGCTTCTGTGTCATATGTTCAGAATGCCCATGAAGGTAGCGTGAGCAGTAAGGATGAGTTCTGCAGATCTGCGAGGGACGGCGAGCTGAAGAGTGGATCCAGACTCCAGAAAGTGAATGCCTACCACACAAACACATAGTTCATTTTCAGAAACAATAATTTGTCCTAATCATCTGACAAATGACCTAATTTAAATGATGTAATTTATAATCATTCAAACTGAATCTGAGTGGCCTGTGCTTTTTTAAACATCATCGTCTTGTGATCTTACCAGCGGTGTAGCAAGTGTTAGACGGCGGATGGCTGACATTACTGGGCGTGCTCTTTAGACACTTCATTAGCTTAGACTCCGCCCCTTTGAATTTCTTTGTGATCACATGACCCATCACCAAAGTGTTGTGTTTATAAAGGACCTGTGGTGAGTAACAGGTTACTGCATGTGTTTTATTGATGCGGTAATAATAGTGCCAAATACTACCAACCTGACTGTATATAAAGTAAGTGCCCTCGGTCACCACGGTTACCGTGTCACCTGATACCTGGAGTGCGTTCCCTCGGCTCTGCCCTACGGCCCAAGACAGAACAGTGATGTCATCCTCATCTGAGAAATAAATGAGGAGTAAAATGAGAATCCAGTGAAACTTCAGTCTCAGTGAAAGTACTCAATAATACAAATCTTTCTATAAAACACTCACTGCAAGACTGAGATGACACTGGAACAAGATGGAGAAACGTGTGATGCTCTGCTAAAAGAAATAACAACTTTTTATAAGAAAAAGAAATGATTTCATTTTTAATATATCTTTAATGTGCATACTGCTGGAGAGTTGAGAGCATTACTCACTGTTTCGTTTCTGTCTCTGTTTCTTCAGCTCGGTCACATCTCTCTTGTCTCTGTTGCCTTTGGGTGTCTTACTCTCAGAGAATCTGTCATACCCGCTCACCTTTTAGCATGATGTTTAGGAAATGAGATGGAGGTCAATGCTGTTAACAGACAGACAGACTGAAAAGCCAGACAAACAGATGGATAGATAGAAAGAAAGAAAGAAAGAAACAAACGAACGGACAGACAGAAATAAAGTCAACAGACACATAGATGGATGGATTGATGGATAGAAAGAATGAAAGACAACAGATAAATAGATAAACAATCAGCAGACAGAAGGACAAAAAGACAGATCAACAACCAGAAAGACAGTAATTAGATATAAAGACACATAGATAGATGGATGGATGGATGGATGGATGGATAGAAAGGGCGGGTGGGCGGACGGACAGAAAGAAAGAAAGAATGACAGCAGATACATAGATAAACCACAGAGGTGTTAGGAGAGTAGAGGTGAGTACAATTAAAAATGAGTACTTGTACTTTTACTTCATTACAATTTTGAAGAAAAACAAGTACTTTTTACTCCTTACAATTTTATTTATACTCAAGAAGTACTCATTGTTTAGGTCTCTTCCCTTACTACTAATGAACCAACTGAATTGCCCTGATAACCAGTTTAATTTAAATGTTATTCATTCAGCCAATGAGATTCGTTTTAACATTCAATGAAATTGGCCAGACATGTTCAGTGGTCCTTCTGAAGTGCCTTCATGTCACATCATTTACCACAATGCACATCACCTTACTTGTCCAGAGAGAAATAATCAGTGGAAGAAAATGGAGGAACACGATTCAGCTGCTAATACTGTTCAAAATCTGCCAAAGGATCGACAGCACCCGTGGACTTGTTGTAGTGGAATGACTAAGGATTCACAAAAGATGAAATGTGTTCTTTGTCTCCCACTCACCAAGGGAACAATTAACTTCTCAGCTTCTGCTGAAGTTAAACCAGAGGTTTTACAACCTTGAGTAGCATCTTGCATAATAGAATAGGCATGTCTTGTGTAAAACTGCAAGGGTTAAATAAAATACAATCAGTTCTAAAGCAGGATGAAATCTCTATAGTTTTATAGTTACATTTACTTTTACTCAAGTGCAATTTTAATGTGGTACTTTTTTTACTTTTACTCGAGTATGTTTCTGGCCAGATACCTGTACTTGAGTAAAATTTTCACTCAATAATTGTTCTTACACTTGACTAACATTTTTGAGTACTTTTCACACCTCTGATAAACAATCAGCAGACAGAAGGACAAAAACACAGATCGACAACCAGAAAGAGAGTAATTAGATATTAAGACAGCGAACAGACAGACAGGAAAGAAAAACGTAGAGCAAAAAGACAGACAGATGAACAGCCGACAGACAGACAGGTGATGCGTTAAACATGAAGCCACTTACCTACCCCGCAGCACGCGCAGCCCGATGCGCAGTCCCGTGTATCGCGAGGCCTGAATCGATGTTTGATTTCATTGACTTCCGCCCTGAGCATCCACACATGAGTCCACTGAATGAACGTCACAGTGACACAGGTGCACAGAAGAACGCACACGAACACCTTCACCTTACAGACTGAAGCGCGAACGGGAATATTCATCATGTGACGGGATAACGGGAGTCTGGAATGCGGACGACAATGAAGCTCACTTAACTTTCGCTTTCGCAACTTTCAGCAAAAATGAGGGGGTGGGAAAAACTGGTCACCGATGATGAACAATTCTGCTTTCATTTGATTTGATCTGAGTCCTTATGATATAAGAACTGTAAAAAAAGACCCTAAACGAATCAAATTAAACCATACGCTAGGAAAAGACTGGAGAAATGAATCCAACATTGTCAAACTACATCAAAATCGGTCATTCTTTAACTGGGGTGGCATATGAGAGGCAATTTTTTTTAAACTGTTTGTTTATTATCTTTTAACATTTATTGCATTTAAAATTAGTTTAATAACATTTAGATTTTTTAATAATTTTAATCAAACACAGGTGAAACTACCATTTATGTCCAATATTTGAAGTAAAACTTTTTGGTTTGCTCTGAAAGGAGCAGGGATATGCAATTTTAGGTAATAATTAATAAATAAATAAATTACAGTGTTCTATTGGCCTATTAAAGTAGTATGTAACTATAGTTTAACTACAACATTTAGGCCCAGTTTCACAGACACAGCTTAGTTTAAACCAGTACCATGCCGTAGTTCAATTAAGATATTTATATGGCTTTTATAAAAACGCCTAAAAATAATACATTACTGGTGTGCAATCTTGAGACAAGACAATGGCACTAATTTAAGATGTTTCTGGGCAAGTTATATTGAGCTAAGACAGGTCACACATTCCTTTTCGGACTATCCTCAAGCATAGTCTGTGAAACCGGGACATTAAGTAGAATACAAATAATGCTTTAATACACACAACTTAAGACATCTATAAGAATGTTATATTATATTTAAATTCAGTTTAAATGATAAAATTACATTAATTATTTTCTACAAACTCTATAAATGTAATAGGAATACATTAGGGAGCTTATCAATAAAAACTTTAATAATCAAAACGTGACAGCATTTTAAATCTTAACAGGAAAAAATGGCAATGCAGTAAAAATCCCTTTTTTCACAATTAATTTGTAAATGGCCAAACTGAACACATTGGTTTTGGTCATATGTTTCTTCACAGAAACGCAAGTCTTTGACTTTTCTTCTTTAAGTTATTCACCACGTCTACTGTATCTCCAACTGTTAACTGTTACGGAACATAAGGAACTTTTCATATACACACTGCTCAGAAAACGTTTTATACCATAACTGCAACTATTAAAATGACATGCTTAAATTCTTCAACAACAGTACATTTTACCAAAAGAAGAAACCTATATTCGCTGATACAAAACTCAATCAGCGGAGACTCATTTCATTCAATCATATAACTGTATGTTTTGAAAGACCATTTCATCATAATCCCTTCTGAGAACCCCAGCAGATATCTCAGAATTCACCGTGCCACAAGCAGGGGCCATCGTGGACGATCTATGAGCTGTTCCTTCAACAAATGACATCATGGGGTTTCCTCCTGGGGCCAGATCAAGCACCTGCTCGCAACCTGTGAATAAGAACTGAAGGAAAACGTCAATCACGACTCACCTGGTTAAAGCCTTGATGTTTATGTCACATAACACAGCATTGAGCCTAACATCAGCTGTAGGACCAAGATGCTGTTCATTCCTGATCTCCTTGAATTGCTGTGGAACTCTGGTCTCCGTGGCTGTGGCACCCCACCATCTGTCCTCCTTCAACCTGGAACAACAAAAACTCATCTATCATTAGCCTTAATTTTTATTCTTCAAATCCTTCCCATAATTCTTCTCTCTCACTCATTTATATGACGCTGTCTTGTCCGCAGGTCTCCTATATGTTGCAGAACGTTTGCAGCATGCTTGTTGAATATCTGGTCTCTCCTCCTCCTGCCCATCAGCTGTGAAGGCCGCGGCAGCATCTCGTGGGTCAGGCATTCACCCGCTGCGTCGTGTCTGCCCACCTGCATGAACCAGATGACTTTTTACAGAGTTTTATTGGTTTTGTGCAATGGTACCATGTTAAAATATGAATCTTAACATTTGATTTCCATAATGGTTATTCAAAGATAACAAACACAGGTTTTATGTGATGTTGACTTTACATTTGTCTTTTACCATTTTAAGAACAAGAGAAAATCTTATAGACACTCACCGGTCCAGCAGGCACACCTACATCTATATTTAACGTCAGTTGTGACGCATGAACAGATTCATGTCCGTAAGAGTCGTCAGTGCTGACATCAAAAACAAGCATAAACAGCTCATATTTGTGCAAAGTTTCACATTTCGTTATAATAAACTGTCGTTCAGCACTTTTGTAATAGGATAAGACAATTAAACGAGTATTTTTACCTCGGCACGTGCATTTCACTCCTCAGGAGAGACTCTTCAGTCTCCTCACTGTAACGATTCACTTCCTTTGATCTCCTGGAGGACCATAACAACACAAACTACAGCTGACAACTCTATAATAAACTTCATAATATCACAAATTTGACTAAATCAATAGTGGGAAATAAACTCTTACTTCGCAAAAGGGGGATAGAGGTCAAAATCCTCCATTTCAGATAGTAGGCTACTGGCTGACAGATATTTTGTCGTCAAGATCGACACAAAATACGAGATATTGTAGTCTCACATAGCAAGAGTATTGTAAATTACACAGGTAAAAAATATTAATTTATAAATGACACTAATGATTGATATCCAAACAGATCGTGTGCTTATAAGCGCTCCAAAAAGTTCTCTGAGCATCAGATTTGACAGAAAGTGTGCAACGCGCGCGCGCCACCTTGAGGGCAGCGCATGATGGCTACAAATAACTTCTTTTCATTTAGTAAACAATAAAAATAAAGTGATTAAAAAATATTGGAATGGTGAATGGGATTTTTCTGGCTAAAATAATTGGGACTATTTTGACTAAAAATTATTATTTTTTAGTTTTTTAAGAGCGGACTTCAACAACAACACAGTCCAAGTACAATCAACAGTGCAATACAATAAATGAACTGATATATAGAAAATGAATCCCTTTTCTATTATATGAATGACAAATAGTCTTAATATATATTTTTAAGTACCAAAAAAAACTTGGTGTTACTATATTTAAATGTATAAACATGTAATGTAACATTAAAATTACATGAACTAAAATGAAATGAATAAATTAAACAGTTTTCCTACATTTTATGTGCTAAAGAAAATGATTTTACACTGTATTAATAAGGATAAATCTCGGGCGAACCGGACTTTTATCTTGTCTCCGGAGCCGCTGACGTCACGGACTGATCTTTGGGAAGAGTGACGGAGCAGAGCTCCAAACTTTTATATACCGGTGACTTTATAACTCTTCCATCGTCGTTTATATGGATCTGTCAATGCACTGAAGAGTGCTAAACTGCTTTGTTCTTGATCGAAACATCGTTAGATTTGTTCGACGAGGACGTTTCTTCTGATTTTAAGTTTTTGTGTGTGAGCTCGAGCGGAGATTTGGGAGAGTCCTACTACTAACGTACTCATGCGGTTCCCGTTTATATATGTGTCCTTTAAAAAAACGAACAACACTTCCGTTCAGTAAAGGATTCACTTTTTAATATATTTTTACAAGTTTTTATTGTTTTGTATGTAGTCTTTGTGGATTCAACTGAACGGAAAAACTTCCACCCAACTTTTTTTCGTGCAGTTGGTCGTCGTGTGATCCAGCAGGTGGAGAAACACGAGCCGCTCTTTCATCAGATAAAAGCTCCACAATCCATCCAAAAATAAATCGGATTTCTTTGAAAACCTGGTTTTGATTTCACGATTTGGCGACTGGAGATAATTCTTCAAAACGAGTAAGTGGTGAAAATCACACACATACACTTGTCTGTTCACTGTATGTTCTGACAGGAATGTTGGAATTTCTGTCATGGCAATAGAAATAATCCCCACAGGAAACTCTTTACATGTGAATAAAACATTGTGGCTCATTTATCAATCTTTTGACCTCTGATGATGTCTTTATATCTCCATACCATTATATGGGAGTCTATAGGGATTTCTACAGGATTTTTCAATTCTCTTTATTCTGGCCGTCCTGTTGAATGTTGTATTATGTTAATAATATCTGATGGGAATGTTGTATTTGATGTCGTACTCCTGGACAGTTAAAGGGTCATTCCTGGAGGAGCTAAATGAGTTAAAAGTCCTTATCAACATACTGGTAAAAAATAAAAGTCCCAATGGGAACTGTGTGTTTCACATCATCCACTTTCCTGTTACGATCAATTCCAAAAGAAACATCAGATGAGGATTCTGTATATTGTAAATGAATGATAAAGTGTGTATAATACACTGTTCAAGTAACGGTGTGTGATCTTGATAAACCTGTTGAGTTACTTAATTTTCTGGTATTTTTTTCTTAGTTCCAGGCCAGATTAATTAATGCTTAATCTTATTATTATTAAATCTTCCTTTATCAGGTATAATTATTTCTGACTTGTTAGAATACAGTTTTTACTCTCACTGTGGTCTATTGCACTTTAATTGAAAACTGTGCTTGCGTGTCTGTATCCTCCACTGCAGCTGCTTGTCTTTAGTGACTTTATTAAAAGGTGCATACACACATACGCACGCTTAATGACAGACTAACATTCCTCAGGATCACAAAGGTATGCTGTTTCTGTCTATCTCATGTTAGCTGTCTCTCTCTTTCTTTTCGTCTCGTGGCTGCTGTCCAAACACAGAATCTGGCAGAAAGTTAATTGTACGGTTTGCTTAGTCCGTAACGCGGCATCATACTTTGGCCCTTACGTACTTGGTTAAGTAAAACGATCCAAAACATATCCGTTTTTAGCAGTGGTCTGTAAATACTTAACTCTGACATATTTACAAACTATAACCAAGAGCCTCTGAATCAATTTTCATTGGCTTTGTGTTTGTTTAGATGAGTCTCCAGTTGATCGATTGAAGTTGCTCAGTGACAGAAAAGAATGAGTTTGAGCACACAAGAGTAGCTAATAGTTTGTGTGACTAGTTGGAAAAAGTGTATTTGGCGTTTTGAGACGCTACTGACTCGACCATTCGATTTCTAGACATCTTCAGTAGGGTTGGGAATCGAAAATCAATGCCAATTTGGAATCTGAATCGAAAGGAATAGGATACATGAGATAGAAAGTTTAATTCCACTTATCATTTCCTGTGTGCATATTTTCAGAAAAGTAGTTGCGTGATCTGCTGATATCTCAATAAAAGCTCTCATGAAAATTAACAATATTTTTAGTATAGTAAGTAACCATAGTTTAACTGTTGTATTTGCGTTAAAGCACAGGAAGCACAAATTACCCATAGTTTCATTATAGTAACTAAAGTGTAACTAATAAATAACCATGATGATGAGGTTCAACTATGATAATACAAATTGCAATAAATCAGAAAGACATGGTTCTATGTATATATAAAAACGGTGTTCATTAATATGTATATATTAAGTAAACGAGTCAATAAGCAGGCTAAATGACCATACAGGTTGATATCTAAATGTTTTACTTCTACTGTGGAATCGAAACTGGAAATCGATAAGAGTCGAAATCGATAAACATAATAGTAATAGGAATCGCCCATAAACCCCTTAATAAGTGACATGAACTTTGACAGTTCCAGTCTCTATTCACGTTCATTATATAGTATTTTGTAAATATCTTCTTTTGCATTTTAATGTAAAGGAGCTTTGTGTGCCATATTATGTGGGTGAGTAAATGAAAACGGAAGTTTAGTTTTGGCCGAACCCAAGTAAATAAAAACAAAGTTCAGAATTGACAGGAAAATGGTCTTAGATTAGCATTTGTCTTTTATCAGTTTGGATCGGCCTG
This sequence comes from Triplophysa bombifrons, assembly GCA_029783895.1. Taxonomy (NCBI): domain Eukaryota; kingdom Metazoa; phylum Chordata; class Actinopteri; order Cypriniformes; family Nemacheilidae; genus Triplophysa; species Triplophysa bombifrons. Next base: position 2,436,469 of record CM056451.1, read on the forward strand.
TTTGTTCAAGCAGCAGAGCATTGTGCCGTGATTTGATTCTTTGCTCCAGACTCTAAAAAAATTTGTTCCCTAAATCACTAAAATGTGACCAGCGTTAAAGTACCAAACGCCACAGAAACTGGAAGGGAAATGGAAAAGTGAGCAAAAGGGCATAAAACAGGGAGTGGATGACGCTTGCATGTAACTGACAGGAAAGCCAATATTTTGGCATAACTGAAAATAAATCTTAACATTAATACCATCGCTGTTTGGGTGCCAACATTCTTTTAAATATCTTCTTTCTTTTTTGTTCTGGTTTGAAATGAAACGACAAGAGGGTGAGCAAATGATGACAGAAATGAATGTGTGAATTGTGAATTGTGTGAACTTTGCTTTCAAGTGGCTAGGTAGATATTCTATGCTGCAAGCACAGAACAATGTAAAATCCAAATAATGAAGCGCAACTAAGTTACAGTTCGTGCACAGTTTGGATAGCAGAATAAATACAGTGTGCTCATCAACTTTTAAAAAGAGGAGAAATGTTTCCTTTATGTTGATGACATCAGAGGCTGTGCATGCACCAAGCTTTGTTTCTGGCTCGTTACTTCATAAGAATATTGTTGAAAATGAATTATTGATTGGAAGTATTTAATTAGCGCATTTGTGAGGAATCCAGGCCTTCTGTGGGGGAAGCTTGTTTCCGAAAAGCAAGACACAGTTCAAACATGATCATTTCCTCTCGCCTATGTGATTCATTAGCCATATTTATATAAAATTGATGTGTAATACTAAATTTCTAACAGTGCCCGGAGGACCCATGTGGTTATTGGAGAATAACTAACATTGGAATGATGCGACTAGCAAATTTGGGAATGACAGCTTTATTATTTATAATATAAAAGGATACTTTGACCGAAAATGAAAATTCTGTCATCATTAACTCACCTTCGAGTTGTTCAAATCTGTATTAATGTCTTTGTTCTGATGATCACAGAGAAAGATATTTGGAAGAATGCTTAAATCCAGACAGATTTTGCCCCCTATTGACTCCCATAGTAGGGGGAAAAAAATATTAGTCAAAAGTGCCCCAGAACTGTTTTGCTGTCCTACATTCTTCAAAATGTCGTCTTTTATGCTCAACAGAACAAAAAATATGATAAAGTTATTTTTCCTACTATGGGAGTCAATGGGGGGGCAAAATCTGTCTGGTTATAAACATCCTTCCGAATATCTTTCTCTGTGTTCATCAGAACAAAGAAATTGGTAAAGATTTGGAACAACTTGAAGGTGAGGAAATTATGACAGAATTGGCATTTTTGGGGCAAGTTAAGTTATTCCTTAACAAAGCGTCTTCCGTCCAGGGTATCCAGGGTACTGAAACGTCACACTTCTGTTGATTTAACGTTCAATTGAATTGTAGACATAAGCAAGCAAATGTTTGGCCACCACGCTAAATCTCAATAGACAGCATATGACATGGACTTTAAATTCACAGGAACCTTGATGCTCTGATGATCTGTTGGAAGGTTAAAGAAACACAATGTTGAGTCTTGCGATGATCTGCGCACATGTAAGCAAGCGAATTAATCCAGCAGTGTGTAATCTCGGCTCAGTGCGTGAGTCAGAAACCGGTCTGAAACTTTAGATGCACCGCATGGCCGACAGTCACCTGCTGCGCTTGCATAAGGCAATGATATGTGTGTAATGTAAGCTATGAGTGTTATGCGGCCTGTGTCACAGTGTGTTTGGGCCGTCTGAACTGAAGGGTGTTGCCTGCTTCTTACAGACACTCATTGTAATACAGAAACTTGAGTGACAAAGAGATAAATCCATGCTTTCCTTGTGTGTGCACTGTATGCTTGTCTTGTACACTTCACATAGAATATTAACAAGATGTAGTTTCGCCTCCCTGAAGCGTGGACATACAACTATAGACACACACGGAGTCCCTCAGGACACATTGCTGACTGGATACAGCGCCCCATACCAAACAGCTAATGCCTGAAATACACACTGGAATGTGTTTACAATGGTAACATGCATGTGTACTTACACTTGACTCCAACACAGGGCCATGGGATCCCATTAGTACTAGACCCCACCCTTCTAATATGCATATCCATTTTTTTGTAGACTACAATTAGTTGCAATTTATCGATTGCATGAATTAAAAATGTTTGTTTACAAAATATATGTGGGATGTTCTGTGCATAATGATTATGCATAAACACATACATGCATGTATAATAAAAAAATATATATATTTATATATTAAATATTTATTTGAGTATATATAATATAAATTATATATATATGTATATAAATAAAGAAATACATATGTAAATATTGACACGCATACATACGTGTGTATTTATAGCTATACCCATAATTATTATACACGTATCCGAATCAGAAGGAGATTTATTACAAAGTTTGTTTACACACACAAGAAATTTCACTTGGCGACAGGAGCTTAGTGCAGTGTACACATGGTGCAAACATAGATGAAAAGAAAGAAATGTACATTAAGAAAATAAAATAATACAATGATGCACTATTTACAAGTCAACGGCTGGGCTACAGCGTGTTCACTGTTCCAACGTGACCGTACAATAACATTAACATGTGTGACGGGTCTTTGTGTGGCTGATGTGGCTGAATAAGTATTATTTTCACACTTGTGTGTGTGTTTTTTTGTGTCTGTTGTAATGGCACAGCTTTAATTATCATGTGTTGTAGTATCAGTGTTTGTTGTAGTAAAGCGTTTCATTATGTCCTGAGGTCCTTTTCAGTGTATGTGTTTGACTTGACAAGCGCACACGGCCCATTGGCTGCTGTCCCAACTCTCGTCCTCGCTTTAAACCAGCTGGCAAAAAGTGATGAAAGGGAAGGAGGGACGTGTTGGTCAATATTGGAAGAAGATATTGTTTTAACAGTTGCTCTGTGATACAGGATTTGGTGATGGCGTTTATATTATTTAATATTCTGGATTCTACTAATAATTTACAAATATTCAATAATATCAATGTGTTGTTCTATGTATAGTATTTATACTATTTTAAATCCTCCTATATAGTCATGTATATTATATTTTGTCATGGTGGAACATGTTTTGACAGATGGTTTGACCTGCTTATGAGATGTTTACAGTTATGTACTCCAATCCTATAGGTTGGAAGAATAGTAATGAACAGTGACCGCAATATACAGCTTCTTCACAGGTGCCGGGTCAGCTGATAGGTGGTTGCCATGGCGTCATCGGTGAAGGTGGCGGTGCGCGTGCGGCCGTTCAATAGCCGCGAAACCAACAGAGGAGCCAAGTGTGTGATACAAATGCAGGACAAGAGCACATGTGAGAAACACACACTCGCACATCTGCCGCAAATGTCGGTAATCAAGACATTTACAAAACACATATATTAGATTTCTAAAGAAAATGTCATGTTTTAATTTGAGCTGTCAAGAGATTAATCGCATCCAGAATAAAAGTTTGTGTTTACATAATATGTGTCTGTGAACTGTGTGTGTTTATAAATCCAAAATAAATATGCAATGTACATTTATACATATTTAGGAAATATTTACCAATCATTTAAATGACATATAAAAAAATACAAAATGAATAAGATCAGTACACAAACATACATAAGGTAAACACAAACTTTTAATCTGGATGCGATTAATCGTGTGACAGTCCTAATTTTAATTATTTTGACAGAACAGTTTTCATACAAAATGAGTACCGCTCTTGAGGTTGCTGTTTGTATGACAATAGTTTGGGCTAAAATAAATATAGCTACATAGATTGCATCATCATCTGCTCTTTTCAGTTGATCTATGAACACTTGGTGAGTTCATGTGTTTTTAGTCGTGATGTCACAACAGCTCTGATTTCTCAATGAGCCTTGTTGCAGTTCATGTTTCATGAGATGGCCTTTTTTCAGAAAGATTTATTATCATGTTAATACCCCAAAATACACCAGCGTCTCCACCCTCACAGGCAAAGAAGGGAATTTGGGAGAGCTGGGAAACCACAATGAGAAACCGCTGCACAATATTGCCGCCTGCCAGACCTCACATTCCTGCTCTCCTCTACACAACATTTCCACCCTGATCTCTACTTCACTTTAACCTGCAGTCTCTCTCACTCTCTCTCCCTCTCTCTCTCTTTCTCTCTCTCCCTCTCTCCCTCTCTCCCTCTCTCCCTCTCTCTCTCTCTCTCTCTCTCTCTCCCTCTCTCTCTCTCTCTCTCTCTCTCTAGCAGTCTGTTGGCTTTGTCGCCCCTCCAGTACAAACACTGGGCTGTGTTTGAGCTCAGGACTTTGCTCCGCTCTATTGTTACCCAGCAGCTCTTCTCCACCCTCTGGTTTCCTTCTAAACATCTCTTCCCACGGGAATTTTCCTTCAGAGCGAAACTGATGTTCTGTACATGTGTGTTTTACAGGTATTAGTAATCCCAAGCAACCCAAGGATGCGCCCAAAAACTTCACTTTTGATTATTCATACTGGTCTCACAGCTCGGTAAGTTTTCACTTCCAAACCGAGGCTGCGTTGTGATTTGCACGATTATAGTAGCTATGTTGTGCATATTTTTTTCCAAGTATGCATCTGTTTTAGCTTAGCGTGCCAACAGCTCCATGTGCTACAGAAGGGGAGGAGACTGCAACGCTTGAATTTTTTCCATAACAGAAAATGAGGACGAACAGTTTTAAGGCTATGAAACTCAAAGTTATTTAATGATGGATTTAATTTCACCAGATACAAACTCAGTGTCCGTCAAAGTTCTAAAGCCCATTTTGATCATGTGGCTTTCTCACTCCATGAAAAAAACACTTTGTGAGCCTTGTTTATCAGTCACAGAAACACTTGTGGACACAAAAGAAAAGAGCTTTACTCTTTCACAGGAAGAGGACCCGTCCTTCGCGTCTCAGAGAAGGGTGTACCAGGACACCGGCGAGGAGATGCTGCTTCATGCCTTTGAGGGTTATAACGTGTGTATCTTCGCTTATGGACAGACTGGAGGAGGGAAATCATACACGATGATGGGGAAACAAGAACCTGGGCAGCAAGGCATCATACCGCAGGTATTTTAACAAGAAGAACATGAAATGCATTATATATACAGTTATCTACATGAACACACTATTTAATGATTTGTCCTATAGATGTGTGAAGATTTATTCCGACAAACAGCGGCAAACACCGACCTTGATCTGTCCTTCTCTGTAGAGGTTTGTCTTCGTCTTTTATGTGTTCAAAACACAGCAAGCAAAGAATAAATATCCTGTGACTTTATACATACAATTGTTTTGTTGTTGTCTTTGTAGGTCTCATATATGGAGATTTATTGCGAACGGGTTCGAGACCTGTTGAACCCAAAGAGCCGAGGGGCCCTGCGCGTGAGAGAGCATCCTATAATGGGCCCTTACGTTGAAGACCTTTCCAAGATGGCCGTCACCAACTTCACTGATATTGCCGACCTGATGGACACGGGCAACAAAGCCAGGTGTTATAACATAAACAGAGCATCGGTTTTGTGTTTCTTTCACAAAGCGTTCATTTCTTTACTATTAACAACCTGTGCGAAAAACTTTTTCTACATTTTCATGCTAATTTGTGAAATACTGTAGCGCCCCTTGTGGAAAAGCTGATAATTGAAGTGTACAGAAGTGGCTGATGTTTGCTTTTATTGCTCCCTCAGGTCCAATTAAACCCAAAAAAAAAACCTACTTTTTTTATTGGACAAACTTATTTATTTGGCACAAAAAGCAAACTACAGCGTATAAGGGAACGTTTGTATAACTTTTTGCAAAGCTTCTTTAAATTCGCCTGAAACGTTGGCGATTTGTTAAACTCACATCATTGGTTCAGGAAGGCCACAGTGTGTACACTTTTTAGGGAATTCAACCTTTTGATGGCTTACTTATATCTGTCATCAGTGTGGATTGTTTTTTTTCTATTAAATTGTATTTTTTATCATTTAAAGGACCGTTGCAGCTACAAACATGAACGAGACCAGCAGTCGCTCTCATGCCGTCTTCACCATCCTCTTCACGCAGCGCCGACACGACAACATGACCAACCTGGACACTGAGAAGGTATTTGAGAGATAATGGAGAATGCTCATAGGTTGTGTTAGAATGTCATACTGTAACAGGATGCACATCAAATACTTTGCATAGTATTCAAAACTTCTTATCTTTGGGAATTTCCACATGATCTGTAAGGATGCAGCTAGAGCTCACTGTACAATATATTGTATCCCACAATGCAATGTAATATACAACACCTACTTTCACTGTATAACAAATGGTTTACATTTTAGATCTTACGAGATTGACAATAGACAAAAAACATGGTTAATATGAGTGCTTAAGGTGTACCAGTTTACAATCATGCTTATTTTATTTGTTCGTTTGTTTACTTTGCTCGTTCTGGTTTGTCTCAGGTGAGCAAGATCAGTCTGGTTGATCTGGCAGGAAGTGAGAGAGCAGACTCATCTGGAGCCAAGGGCATGAGGTTAAAGGTCGGTGTCATCCTTGTCTTCAGTTAAAGGGTCAATTCACTTATTAAACAAAAAATGTCCACTCGCTTTTACATCATTCCGAACATACATGAACACAAAAGGTATAGAAACAATCAGATATTAAGAAGAGATTAACATCTTTCAGAATAATATTTGTAATCAGTGTTGGGTGTAACTAAATTACTAACTAGTTACTGTAATTTCATTACTTTTCCCTGGAATAGTAAAGTAAGGGTAACTCATATGTTTTCTGTAATTACTTCTGGTATAACTGAACTAAATACTGTGTAATATATACAACATGTAATGGACATCAAAATGTACTTTAATGTATCCGCCTCATATTTGTTCTACTTTGGTTAGTTAATAAGAATACTTTTGGTTTTATATTATTCATTTATTATAATACACTATCTATCCTTGAATCGCATAACTAATCAAGGTTTATATAGGAAGTAATAAGTAATAAAATACTTTTTAACGAGAGAGAAATCTAATTACACCATTGAATATGCAACTAGTAATGAATTACTTTTTTAGAGTAACTTACCCAACACCATTTGTAATATACCAAATAAAGTGTAATGGATGTGCCATAAGGGTCAGTTTTTGGTCATACTTGATCTCATTATCCTACCTGCCGTTCGCCCACATGTCGAGTATTGAAGTCGGTTTGAGTGCGGTCTGTTTTGTAGGAGGGAGCCAATATTAATAAATCTCTCACAACGCTGGGGAAAGTCATCTCCGCTCTGGCAGACATGGTGAGAGGAACTTTTTCATTGAGACGCTTCCTAATTTCCTATATTTTAAGTTCTTTCTGATGTGTAACAGTCGCTCTCCTCTCCACAGCACGGCACAAAGAAGAGACGCTCGGACTTTATTCCCTACAGGGACTCGGTGCTCACGTGGCTTCTGAGAGAGAATCTGGGTAAGTCGTGCAGTCTCGAGACGACTACGAAGATAAGTTTTAAAAAACATTTCAAATATACTGGAGTCCACACCAGAGCTACAACAATACAGATGACCACTGCTGTCAATCAAAGTCCATTAGAATTATACTAAGATGCTAATTAAACTAAAAGTGCTCACACATTTGTGACTTGTGCCGTTTCCTGTTTAATCGTGTGTGTGTGTTTTGAAGGTGGAAACTCTCGCACGGCCATGATAGCTGCTCTGAGCCCGGCAGATATTAATTATGAAGAAACGCTCAGCACGCTCAGGTGAAACCTGTTTCTAATAACAGCACATTAAAGCCACGTTCCGCTGTATATAGTGTCTCATCCTGAGCGCTCTGTGCGTTCTTCCGCAGGTATGCTGACAGGGCCAAGCAGATCAAGTGTAACGCTGTGGTCAACGAGGATCCAAACGCTCGTCTGGTCCGGGAACTGAAAGATGAGGTGAACAGACTCAAACACCTCCTGCTGTCTCAGGGACTCAGTAACCTCATCACTGTCTCAGGTAAAAGACATCCGGCACCATGCATACACCTGTACACCTGTACTGTGTTTAACTCCACCTAAAATGTATGATGGAGTCTCGTGCTCTTTCCGTCGCAGGGTCTGCAGCAGGCCAGCCGGCTTTGGCAGACACGTCAGGTGCGCTGAATCAGCCCTCGCTCTCGTATGTTCAGACTACCTCTGATGCACCGATGGAGGGCGAGACGCCCGCAAGTCCCAATGAGCTCATCAGCAAAGAGGAAGCGGTTGAGAGACTCGAGGTAGGGGGTGTGGCTTGCATATATTTGATCAACTTTTCAAAAAGTGTAAGCTAAAACGGCTTGAAATCGTTGTTTCTGTGTGTCAGGAAACTGAGAAGATTATTGCCGAGCTAAATGAAACCTGGGAGGAGAAACTCAGGAAAACAGAATCGATACGACACGAGAGGCGAGTGCACACGCACCACACGTGCACATGTGTTTAAAATACAATGACATGATGCGCGGATGCATACCTTTCTCGAAACAACACACTTGAGCCTGATCGGCTGGTTTTACAAAATTGATGGTTGTCAAGACACCTTGTTTTTGATCCAACTTAATGGGAACCAAAACGTCTGTCCAACTCCAAACCAGTTGTGTTCTACAAAGATGTACTGAAGTTGTGTAACAGGCTTCATAACTAGCCCTTAATAGCACAGGACTAGCCTAGTCATCATTGAGGATTACACATAATGACAGACGTTTTGATGACACATTAGGGAGTCTCTGCTGGCTGAGATGGGCGTGTCTGTGAGGGAGGACGGAGGAACAGTGGGCGTCTTCTCACCCAAAAGAGTGAGTCTCTAACTCCACAACATACACACGTGGACACACAATGTTCTCTGCCAGAGATTTTAAGGTGTTTCAGCATGTTTTTATTTTTCCAGACGCCCCACCTGGTGAATCTGAATGAGGATCCGCTGATGTCAGAGTGTCTGATTTATTACATTAAAGATGGAGTCACCAGGTGACAGCATGACAAGTTTTGGATAATTTTGTTATTTTATATTTTTTTAAAGGGAAACATTTTTATTCTGTCACCATTTCCTCCCCCCTGGAGTTGTTCCAAATCTGTATAAATGTATTTGTTATGATGAACCCAGAGAAAGATTTTTGGAAGAATGTGTATGTAATACAGTTCAATATATATCTGGAAGGAAGGACACGGGGTCGGCTGTTGCTGGGAGACGTAAGACTCTTTTTATTCAAAATATAAACAGCACAATGGCGCTTCACACAACACGTGCTAAGATTCACAAGACAGTCCACACGACTTGACTTTCCGGCTCGTTGTCTCCTGTTGACTCACAGGACTCACAGGCGTCTCCCAGCTCTCTCTCCTCGTTCCTCCGAACTGTGAGCCTTTTAAGCTGTCTCCTCACCAATCACTGTAACGAGATGCAGGTGATCTTAATCTGCAATCGGCCTATTTGTTTACCGTCTTTCCCGTGTCTCTCCTGGCCGGTACAGACGTCACTAAACCACGCCCCCCTTGCCACAGTGTATAATCGATTTTACCCGTTATAACCGGACAGATTTCCCCCCCATTGATTCCCATAATAAGAAAAACTACTTTGAGTTTTTTGTTCTGTTGAATACAAAAGAAGATATTTGGAAGCATGTAGGACAGCAAACAGAGCACTACCATAGTATTTTTCCTACTATGGGAGTCAATGGGGGGCAAAATCCTTCGGGTAATAAACATTCTTCCAAACATCTTTCTCTGTGTTCATCAGAACCAAGAAATTTATGCAGATATGGACTCAACTCAGATGTGAGTAAATGATGACAGAATTTTCACTTTGGGTGAAGGATCCCTTTAAGGCACAGTGGCCCCAAAACGTGTTTGTGCATTTCAACAAAATAATTAAGTGACATTTATTTTAAGAAATGTCAAATGTTTATTTATTGTTGTGTTGCCTCTGTGTGGTGGAACGCTTAATGCATGATCACGTAAAATGTGATTATTTTGTGTTTAATGTTATAATGTCCATACGTGACCTAAATGTTCAAGTTCTTCTTTGAGGTCACAGTAGATTACAGCAGTTTGTACAGTACTGTAGTTCTCACATCTGCATTTGTGCGTGTTTAGGGTCGGGCAGGAGGATGTGGATATTCGTCTTAGTGGTCAGTTTATAAAAGAACTACACTGTGTCTTCTGCAGTGAAGTCAATGACAATCAAGAAGGTAAGAACCCCCACGTGACAGTCACTGAAGTGCATTCATTTGTAATCCATCCATGCAGAGAAATCAGAGTCTCAGTTATCTCACTAGTTAGGGCACTAATCATGGAGGCAAATTGCTAAATAAAGAGAAATGTTTCTTCTCTTAAAGTGGCTGTAACTCAGAGAGTTAATCTCATGTTAATCTTGAGTATTTACAGAATAGTATCACACCTTTCATATATCCTTAAAGTCTTTAGTTTGATCACATTTATAAAAGACAGATAACAGCTGTACGATTATTTCCGACGCGTGCGGGGGGATGGGGCGGAACTAAAGCTTGAGCGCACCCATTGCCAACAAAACGTATGACTACCACGTGCGGTTCATGTCTGGCATCTTTTAGCGCTGGGACCTCGCCATCTATCAGTTTCAAACGATCTCCAAATCCAGCATTACTTTATATCCATCGTTTATATAACATTATTCACAGCGCAGCCAATCTTCATGGTAAGCAGGTCTTCCTTTCGCTCGTCGTATCGAGCACAGAAATACTACCTCAGATGTCCAACTCGTTTTTTGACAAGTTGACCATGTCAAGCATGAGAAGACGACACATTTAAATTGCGTTGGCAAATAATTAAAAATTAAACAAGCATTTAAAGGATTTTAGAGATCTAGTAACCTGATTCGAGTCAACGGTAGAATGCTGACGGTACCTGAAAAGTTGTTGTTATATATTAAGAATGTTTTAGCACAAAAAGTAATGTGTTATGTTTGTGTTCCTGCAGTGGTTGTGAGCCTGGAGCCGTTGGTTGGGGCAGAAACATACGTTAATGGAAAGCGAATCACTGATGGAGTTGCGCTGAAACAAGGTAACGTGTCACTTCACGCTAATTTCTACATTGTGAACAACGTTAAAAAAAACTGATGGAACATAGGTCAATTATATCAGCCATCATATCAGTTATTGAACTTATAAAATGATTTATATGTATGATATATATATAAAGAATAAACACGGACCTATGCAAGGAACCTGTCATTCTGTCACAGGTAATCGTATAGTGATGGGGAAGAACCACGTGTTCAGATTTAACCACCCCGAGCAGGCCAGACTGGAGAGAGAGCGCAGTGCCGCGCAGGACCTGCAGGGGGAGCAGGTGGACTGGAGCTACGCACAGGAAGAACTGCTGGAGAAACAGGGCATTGACATCAAGCAGGAGATGGAGAAGAGGTTAAACACGTTTATGTTAATGTGTGTGTTAGTTTAGGCCATAATCATGGAGAATGTATAATTGTAACTGAAATAAAAATAAATAGATGAATGTCCAGAACAGTCTTTACAAAGTTTAGACAAACTAATGCATCGATGAGCATATATTAATCTGGTTTTGTAAGCATGCGAAATCAAAAAGAAGTGCTTTTTTTATTTTCTCTTTTAGATTGCAGGATCTGGAGAATCAGTATCGTAAAGAGAAAGAGGAGGCCGACCAGCTCCTGGAACAACACAGACTGGTTAGATTTATACAGACACACATCAAATTACTTTACTGCCACATGAAAAAGCTCCAGAACGCTCTCACAATATACAGAATGCACAATTAATCTGCACTCAATGGATGTGCTTCATTTAAACACACTTTCTGTATGCAGTATGCCGACTCAGACAGCGGGGACGACTCGGATAAACGCTCGTGTGAGGAGAGCTGGAGACTCATCTCTTCTCTCAGAGAGAAATTACCAGCCAATAAGGTTAGACCCAAACACACGCTCAGAACACAGTTAAGAGCACTTACACATCCGAGTCCCACAGACCGTTGCCGTGGAAATACTGCACTTTACCGCAGACAATGTGTGTGTCATTTTGGAGGTGAGTTTGACCCATGTGAAGGTCAGACAGATGCTATTCAACTTGAATCTCTCTACTGTAGTCTGTAATCGACATGTGCATGTATTCACTCATATATCACGATATTGAACACGCACTATATTGCACACAATTCAAAATACTATAAATAATTAGAAGTATCTTACTACCTAAATTGTAAAAGAGGACAAATGTTATACATTTTTATCAGAACAAAGACATGGAAGCCAAGAAGATATTGAGTGAAAAAGCTCAGATTCTTTATGATTGTTTTTGCTAATTGTGCTCTTTTCCATTTGAATTAGTTGGAAACTGTTGGTTACGTTTATGAAAAAAATGTTTTTATGTATTTAAATTAGTGCTTTCAATCGATAAGAAAAATAATCTGATTAATCACACATAACATTAATGTTTTTAGATATCTTTTGACATTCTAATCATTTCACATATAATCTCCAGACTAATCCAGAAAAAAACAGATTTCTTTAAGAACATCATTTTATGACTGAAGGGCAACATTGTGATATTATTCCTGCAGCTGATGTCTCCATTAAATAGATTATTTTTTCTTTATTTTAACAAGCGGGGAACCACAGACTGGGTCGGCTTTACCTATCAGAGCGTTTCGGAAGGAGGGATTTTATATAGACCGGAAGGAATCCAGTTGTTTTGTTAGAAGAGGGACAGCGGTGAACAATAAACTTGAAACATGTGAAATATAAAGTGTTTTTTTAAACTAAAAACATGAACATCCATTGTAAAACACCCAAAAAAACATAATCAAAGCTTGGAAAACAGCAAAAGACTGGCTCCTTTAAGATGTCATGTTAAAAAGCAAAAATCAACTCTGAATGGTGGTTTTACTGTTGTTTTGCAGATGCAGTCTATAGTGAAGAAGTGCGGTTTGCCCAGCAGTGGTAAGAGGAGAGAACCTCTGCGTGTGTATCAGATCCCTCAGCGGCGTCGTGTGCCCGGCTCACAGGAGTCCAAACACAGACTCAGCCTGGAAGAGCTTCGCACGCAGGCTGTCAAAGAGATCTGCTATGAGGTACTTCAGTGAGCGCACAAGTAACTTTCAGTCTGCCTGGAAACAGTCACAAGGTACCAGAGACACAGAGACGAAATATAGACCTGAAATAATGGATCTGTTAGACACTCTTAGTGGCAACACAGATGAACCAAGTAATCCATTTTGCACAAAAAAAGCTTTCTTAACCCTTGTGCGCTATTTTGGACACTTTTGTCCATTTCAGTTTTGTTTTCTTTTTCGTTTGACTCTATTTTTCTTTCATAAATGTTTTTTTAAACTAGGCACATACAATGGTTTTACACATTTTTAAGTCTATGGAGCGTTTCTGTTTTCATGTTTCTGATGTATTATACAGCACGGCCGGCAAACCAAACAAAAGATACAGCTATAACTGTGTTTATGTGTTAGTATAGATGTCAAAGTGTAGTTTATATGTGTGTACTGAACATTTTTTGTGTGTGTGTATTCATACAGACAAATCACAAATCCAACACCTTATATTCACGTCACTGTAGCTTACTGAGATTTGGAAATATCTTTCTTTCAAACATCCCTTGTTTGCATTATTATTCATTAAGAAAAACATTCTATATATAAAGCTTGATTTTGAAGCCCCTAAGTACAGTTTTCACCATGTCAACAAACATGGTTAAAACTTTGAAAATGAATGGATTTCTGGTAGTTATGAACTGGAAAGGATCTGTTTAAGACATTAAAAGTTAGTAAAAGTACAACAATTTAAATATATAATCATTTTATGAGGGGTTTTTTTTGGATAGAAAATCTGACACTGCTCAAAACATTATAATGCAATAAAAATCATGTTGTTGTTAATTATTAACATATTCAAGATTGTAATAATAAAAAAACATAGAATAATATTTAGAATTATTCATTATTTCATTAAAAACAACAGGTTCACAATGTAAACAAACTGGTGTTTAAAGGGTAAAAATTCCAAAAATTTGTGAATGTTTGGTAGTCATTATAAGAACTGATTTTAGTGAAAAGAAGTCATTAAAAGTAAGAAGAAATATGGATATATAATCTTTTTTATGACCGTCCATGTCCAAAGTGTGAGTTTTTTAAATCGATGCACAAGCGCTCAATCATCTCGGCGTCTTCGTGTTTCTCCTCTCAAGGTGGCCCTCGGAGACTTCCGGCACACCCGACCAGAAATCGAGGCTTTGGCCATCGTCAGGATGAAGGAGCTCTGTCGCACGTACAGTCAGAAAGACCCTCAGGAGAGAGAGAGCTGGAAGAGCGTGGCCAAAGATGTGTGTGAGACAGTGGGCATCGGTGAGGAGGAGGGAGATCGAGAGGAGAGAGCCTCAGGAGCGGCGGTCGGGAATGAGGGCGGGAAGACGGACATGGGTGAGCTGAAGGCTCATATCGATAAACTGACTGATATACTGCAGGAGGTGAAGCTGCAGAACAATATGAAGGATGAGGAGATCCGATCGCTGAGGGACCGCATGGTGAAGATGGAGAAGATTTTCCCCGTAGAGGTAATCATTGAACTCTAATGCTCCAGGTCTTGTTTATGTGCTCAAATACATCACAGAAAATGACATTAAGTCCACAGATTCTGTTCATCAGCGTAGAAAGGTGTCCGTGTAAACCCTATACACACCCTTTTGTTTTCCAGGGAGATGATAATGATGATAATGACGACATCACAGTGGATGTAGCCAGTGGAGACGACCCAGCGCCACAAGACAGCAGACGGGATGAGGATCCTGGGTATCGACGGGGTCGGCATCGCTGGCAGTACCCCGACAAGTACCAAGACCCCAAACGTCGCAGAGGATCCGGATATCAACAGAATAACGCCCTCTACAGCCCTCCATTCCAAAACAATCCGTTTAGCACCCCATCATCTAGATTTCAGAATCCATCCTTCAATTCCCGAGCACGCAGCCCCAGTGGCCCATTTCTCCCAGGCACTGGACGGTTCCTGCCACCTCAAGAGAGAAGGCTTCAGTTCCCTTTTAAGAATAATCCACAGCACAGAGGCTTCATGTGGGGCCCGACTGCAAGCCACGGAGGGGCTGACGGAGGCCAAGATCCCGCCCCTAATACCGACACGCTTCACACTTTCCAGTCCTCTCCGACTCCGAACAAGGGCCAATGGCCCAACAATCATCATCACCAACAACGGCGTAACCACGGCAACAGAGGCTACAATAACCGGGGAAACAGGCAAAGGTCACGAAACAGGGGACGGAACCCATTCGAGGGGTATATGAGCAACGAGCAGGATGGGAATGTTGACCGAAGAGATGGCGGGTCGGGGCAGCACAAACAGGGGCGAGAGCGGTACTCCTGGTACAATCCAATTTTCGGTTCCGACCAGTCTGTTCCCGACGAACATCAACAAAACAATCAGCACCAGGGCAGGCAAGGTTTCTACAGACATCCCCACTCGCACTACCAGCCCTCTCACCAGCAAGACATCCCTCCAGATATGACCTCATATGGGTTCGAAGGTAATCCCAATCCACCTTCAGAGTGCATGGAGACCTGATTGATGGGTCTTTGGGATGATATGAAGTGCTGGACATTCTGTTCTCCAATGGCGTTGGAGACACCCAAGTGACTTTCCCTGCTTCTGGACGAGAGCCTGTTTTTAAGCTTCATTCATCATTTTGCTGTGGTTTGTTGTGGAGCGGTTAGATCATGAAAACAGGCCGGAGCAACAATTTTTACCGAAACTCAAAAGCAAACGTTTTTGTACCTTCAGCATTTTTAGGAATATAAGTGTGAACCCACACAATGTATATATCGCAGTTCTGTACCTGCACTCGGCGTGCTTTAAGAGTGATATTTTTATGTGCAAACCTATCTGTACGTTACTCACTTATATGTATATATCCATACATTGATTATATTATATATTTGCAATGGAGTATCTAGTAATTCAACGGTTCTTTATGACGCACAATGCACTGCCATGTTGACGTTATAGCTTGTAAAGCTTCTGTACATTTGGAAAGTTCTGCTGGATATTGAATGAGTTTACATTGTGCCTGCTGAAACGCCAAAGAATTGAGAGATCTTGAAGCCTTTAGGCTCATAAATGCTATTGATGCTGACGTTTATATTATTAGACATTTTGCTAATATCGTTTTGTATTGTTGGATATTAAGGTTCACGCCTTCTTCACCTGTTGTTCTTTCGTTTGGGATTCAAAGACACGGGTGACAATCTTTAGACAGTTGAGTACAAATGGTGGGGTGACAGTGGCTCTTTTTTCTTTGTGTGGCACGGCCTGATAAACCAACAAGAAATCCTGTTTCTTATGTGAGGCGCGATTAACATCCAGATATAATGAATTTGCAAAGATGGTAATGATTTTAGTAGTGATGTGAAAGTTGTTGTTTTTATCCCAATAATCATTGATGCAAAGTACAGACAACCAACGAGGGTAAAGACTCACATTAACCCCCACCTGATACAACTGGATACTGTAGTTGAATGAGAATATTTGTCTGTGTGAACGAGCTTTACATGTATACCCATGGCAGATGCTTTTATCTACATTTTTTATCAGTCTTTTATTGGTCTGTGTTGCTATTATATATTATTATATATTTGGAAGAATTTTCAGTCCCGGGGATCATTGACTACCATAGTTGGAAAACTTCAATGGCAGTCAAAGGTGCCCCAGAACTCTTTGTTTACCTAAATTCTTCAAAATATCTCTTTTTGTGTTCAAAAGAACAAAAAATATTTTTTTTCCAACTATGATAGCCAATAATGTTCCAGAACCGAAAATTGCTGACATTCTTCCCAATGTCTTTCACCGTGTTCAACGAAACAAAATAATGTATACAGGTTTATGCGGCTTTTTGTCGCTCCTCGCAGAATTTCGCTTTCGATTCTTGTGTCATGCGTGTTCTCATCTGACAATGATATTCTTTGCAAACAAAGAATAAAAGGATCTTACAAGTTTTCCTTAACTGCTCCTGCTGTGTCCTAATTGTGCTTTTTAAACATCAATATATGTTTGAAAATGTGTTTTTAAAAGGAATATTGAATTGGGAATCCTGGGATAGCATCGAATCCTCTGTTAACATCTAAACTGTTCATTTGTTGTTTAATCGACATTGAGATCTGGGTGAGTGCTTATATACACCATAGCTTACCATATATGTATTTTGTGGAAGTTATACAATGGTAATACAGCATCATACTTAAGAAATAGATGTTAGATGACAAATATTAGCTTATAATCCTTTTGTTTTTAAATCCTCAGCATTTGAATATAACAATGTCTGTCATAAAATAGCGAGCAAAATAAACACTGAAGTATTTACGAGTTTCACCGAGAAGAACGAAATGTGTGTAGTCCGTCAAACTCTGTTCATATGTTTAAAAGATTGATTGGACAGTGTTACAAATTGTTGTTTCGCCCAACATTTTTTAGTTCTTGTACAATTGTGCGGTGCTACTTATTGTGGTAGCCTAATATTTATTTTCATCTAGGCTCAAAATTTAGTGTATATTTAGCTTAAGTAAATTTGGGCTTATTTCATTCATTACGATATATCAATATATTGCAAATAAACAAAAACTTTTCAAAACAAATTTTCACATTTAAAAAAATATATTTTCCAATCGTCACTGTCCGAAAGTTCTAGAAATGTCTGTAGCGCAGGGAAGGTGGGATGAAACGATGATGGGTGACTACGTCTGGAACTTGGTTGGAGAGAACAGTATTAGTCATAAAAGACAAAAACCATTTAGTGAACACTTCTGAAGCTTTAGACGACTCCTTTTTAGTGACCGTTAAGTTAATCTGTTGTTTTGAGCAGTGTTACATCAGTACTAGATTTCTGTGTACGAGTAATAAGACCGAATGGTACTTTTCAAAAACTTGTTACATTGTGTTATCAAAGTTTGATAAAATGTTATTCTTCCAGTAGAAGATGATACATATTTACATGATTTGTTACATTTATTTCCCCTAGCAGATTTTGATGCAGACTATACAGGTATGTATGATTTTTGCATTTGCTGTCATGGATAAAAAGCTGAAATGCTGCATATTCAACCGGACTTCCGGCCCCTCTTGATATTCAGTCCCTCCTGTTTCTAGCTCTTCATAAAACTATATATATAATTTTTTTCTTTGGTGTGACTTGAAAACTAATCCCAGTTTCTCTTGACGCCTGTCCAGGGCCTTTGTTTTCTTTCTGTCAACCCACATTATAACTTACTCATTTCTGTGTGTGTGTGTACACAGTGTACTGGTCTGTTATCGTGCGTTTTCTATGTTTTAAATTGTTTGATGTGTCTTACCTTCATCAAAAACGCTGTTGTGTTGTAGATGTACGTAGGCATCTCTTGTTTTGCAGACAGACTCTTAAATGACATCATATGTTGGAGATATAAATAGCTGATGATTTCTCAGGGGTCACAGGATCCTGTGATGTAGCTCAGCATCTGACAAGTCTCGATCTGACTGTCAAGGACATGTCCTGGTCACATTTAACCTTCACATCAAGAGAAGTTCTCGTATTCTGGAAAGTAATGAGAATTTATGTCAGATTCATGGTTGATGCAATAAAAATGATCCTGTCCTGACATTATGACTGTTATCAGTATAAAGTATTAATTGAGAATAACAAATATAACAGTGATATATTTACAATTGCGATATATCAATGCAAAGATCTTATGTAATAAACTTTTTCATATGTTTGATCTGGATCTTATTAATTTAAATGATAACTTAAGTCATTAGCACATCAAGCCAGATGTGTTATGAAATGTATTTGTCCTTGTGTATGTTGGTCATTATTGTAAGAGATTATCAAAGCGTTGTAACGTCTTTCACTAAATGCTGTCGTCCACATCTGGATCTCTCAGATCAGATGCTTAAAAAAACGACCCGCAGTAAGAGGATAAAACACTCGTAGCACCACACACAGCTAAACTAACACATCAGATGCTTTTGTCCAGATAAGATTGATCCTGCATGGGATACTAACAATATTCTTTTATTTTTGTCTTGGTATAAATGCAAATGACAACAAAGCATGTGACAGACGATACATGATTATTTTTCAACAAAATTCATTTTATTATAGAATATTTTACATTTCTGATCTATCTTAAGGTCAAATGCATTTGTTTTGAATTGAATACATAAAAAAACTGTACGCTGGACTATATCTGTTCAAAAATATAGCACAACATAGTCATCGTATTACATCATATTGATATTTTTGCAGTACCTCAGGCACATTTTAAATGCATGGATGTTGCATGACAACAACATTTTGGGAATATATATTAATTTATTATTAATGCATTTATTAATGCATTTATTTAGTGGGAAAACAGGTAATTGTTTCAAGCAAACCGTGTTTAGACACTTTTTGGGTATAAATCTGTATGGTGTTTGAAATCTGTGGTTGCAAAGATACGTCCGTCGAGCACTAAAAGAACTGCTGATGCTTCATGGTGACTGAGCGAACTGCTGAACACCATTCAGCATTTCTGCTAATCGATTTCAATGGAGTGAAGAGAAGGGTTGTTAATACATGAGATGGGTTTTGTTAATGTGCAGTGTGCGAGAGTGCTGTTTATTTAGGGTGTGAGAAGTGCTTTGTATATCAATTGTTTGCCAGTGGAACAAAAAATCTGAAAAACACATCTTAAAAACAATTTAGTTTGAATTCATATTACCTGTGTTTTACATTACTAGTAGTACACAGTAAAATTGCCAGTGTTAAAAAAAGATCAAATTAACACTCACGGTGTATATACAATCCACACTCTCAAAGTGTGGATTATACACTGAGAGTTATTATGTCCTTTTTTAACACTGGCAGTTTTGCTGTGATTAATAACATGCATTAATAATAATCCCTTAACGTGTTTCTGGGTCAACATTCAGAATATTCAGAATTAGGTTTAGGATTTATACTGTTTATATCAACTTCATCAAGAGTTTAGGGTAGACTATGTTTAAGCTTGGGTTAAAACTTTTTTGTTTTTTAAAAAGCTGTTCCCGCCTACCTAAAATAATTCTTATACTGAGCGTAGTTAAGTAAAGTTCGCGTAAAAGTATACTTTGTTGCTAGTATACTATGTTCTTGTGGTTAAATACGACTTGAGACTAAATCGGCCCATCTTTTAGTTTATCGACGCAGTTTAGTTTAATTATACTTTGGTGTAAAAGTAAACAAGTTTACAGCTATGTTGTTCATTTGTACTGCAATTACACTACTTTTTTTCCATTCTCATGTTTCAGCCTAAAATGTACATTTGATGTATATATTTTTATTTTCTATAATTCATTCCATATTTCATCTCTTACTTTGCACCTTATTTTAATTTTACTCTTATGTTTGTTCTTATTGTCTTTTGTTATGTTCAATGCTTTGGTAATATTGTAAGAACACACAAACATGGCAATAAACTACCTTGAAATTGAGAGAGTGAGTGAGAGAGAGAGAGAGAGAGAGAGAGAGAGAGAGAGAGAGAGAGAGAGAGAGAGAGATTGAATGAAAGAACGAGAGGATAGAGGGACTGCAGTCAATCAGTTTAATCCCTGATAATCCAACCTTTTCACATTGAATGGATCAAGGTCAGTGTGTGCGTGTGTGTGCGTGTGTGTGTGTGTGCGTGTGTGTGTTTGTGTGTGCGTGTGTGTGTTTGTGTGTGCTTGTGTGTGTTTGTGTGTGCTTGTGTGTGTATGTGTGCTTGTATGTGTGTATGAGAGAGAGAGTATATGAACGCTTCATTCAATATTAAGAAACCATTTTTGTGACCTTCATTGTGTGAGTGATTCTGAAGTTGACTTGCTTTTGTCAATGCAATTGACAAGTGATGATGTTTTCTAAAGCAAGCCCATGACACAAAAATCCCAGAATTGAAAGGTTTAAATTCTTACTTTTAAAACCATTGAAATGATATTATGACTAAAAGAGTTCAAATAGGAATTGTCTCGACAGATTCATTGTAAACTTCGATTTCTTATGATTCTTTCTTTTTACCACCTTTGCAAAAAGCATAGTGATGGTGACCTGCGTATATCACCTTTAACGTTTTTTTTGTGATGAGAGCTCTTGATTTTACTTTTGCCCAGTCAGTTTATTTGTTCTGTTGCATCATGTCTCTTAGTTGGATGAGAGAGAAGAGACCTGGTCGGTTTCATCCAAGGTTTTTTTTTGATAATCGGGTCCAGTCCAGCTGCTCGCGCATAAGCGTTTGTGTGTGTGTGTGTTTTAAATCTAAATCATTGCAAATCCCCTCCTGTCTATCATTCCAAGAGAAATAGACCAAGAGAAGAGAGAAAGAACTTGAATGTTTTGTTCTTTATTTTGTCTGGACTGTATGACCGTCTCAGATCGGCCAGGAGAAGAATCTTCAAACGCTGTGTATGTGTTTCATTTTTGACATCTACAGATGTTTTGGCACTTCTTTTCATGTTTAAGGCGACCTTTTGTTTTCTTTTATTCTCTTAAGATAAATGTAGCATCTCTAAATGACACGTGCATCTGATTTTTCTTTGATATTTTTATATTTAATCCTGTCGTCTGGAGCGACTCTAAACACTCTCAGCCAAAAGCTGGAACTGAAGACACATTATCTGCGCTAAATCCAGGCGTGCCGGTCTCAATGGCAATGTTTGGGGGTCGTGGGGGGAAGGGGGGAAAGTTCTCAGTGGAGGATCTGTACGGGATCAACAAGAAGCCTAAACCCTCGTCAGGGGCAGGGGGCATGGCGGGGAGCAGAGGGCTCGCTCAGGGCCGTGGGAAGGGGCAGAAGGGAGAAACGGACGCCCTGGCCTCTCAGATTTTGGAGGCGGCGCACAGATTGGTTGAGCGACGGCGACTCGAGCTTTACCTGAGAGAGTGCGGCCTCAGCATCAATGACTGCCAGTCAGAGAGACAAGCCATGCTGTACCGGTGAGTGTGGAGCTGCGCGTTCTGCACACTGTCTACTGCATACTAATAAATGAATAAATAAATCATTATAGTTTATGGAAAGTGTACGTATACATATATTTATATATGAAGTTTATTTCCAAAAGAGATGTTTCTCTCTCCTCTGGGAAGGGAACGTCAAACAAAAAAGTCGCTCCAAATAAAAAATTGAAAAGTGTATTTCCTACAGCCATATAAATATACAAAACACAACTCACTTTCCCCTCTGGAGTTTATACTAAGAGCTCTTTGAGTAGGCATATGGGATGGGACGTCCAATCGCAATTCACCAATAGTTTTTAAATGTATTTAATTTAAATGAATGATAAAAGATGAAAATAACTGTTTTATTATTGCTCACACTGAAAGGCCAAGCCAAGCACATTGCATTGTGGGATGCAGTTCTTCACAGATTTTGATCTGCACTGAAAAAAACTAGTTGGATTGACTTAATAATAGTAATAATAATAGCATAGTAGTTTTTTTTTTAAATCCTTATAAAACTGTGTGCAATTTGTTTTTGACAATTTAAACTAAAACAACCGTGTGCAGAAAAAAGCAAATTAATACAAAACATTGAATTGAATCCTACAAGCTTCTTCAGTGGTGGTATACTGCACACTTTGGCAAATGAAGTTATCTGGTTGCTGAAATACTGTATACTGGAGAATTAGTTGAAGCAGTTCACTGTCAGTGGTTCTCAAATGGGGGTACACGTACCCCCAGGGGTACTGCAGGGGGTACGTGAGAGAAACTGACATTTAGCATGAAATAATGAAAATCAATAAATTATGATAATAGTATTTTATATGAAATTAGGACTAAAAATAAATTAATAAATTTAGATATAATAACGGGGGGCACGGTGGCTTAGTGGTTAGCACGTTCGCCTCACACCTCCAGGGTTGGGGGTTCGTTTCCCGCTTCTGACCTGTGTGTGTGGAGTTTGCATGTTCTCCCCGTGTCTCGGGGGTTTCCTCCGGGTACTCCGGTTTCCTCCCCCTTGTCCAAAAAGACATGCATGGTAGGTTGATTGGCATCTCTGGAAAAATTGTCCGTAGGGTGTGAGTGTGTGAGTGTGTGAGTGAATGAGTGAGTGTGTGTGCCCTGCGATGGGTTGGCACTCCATCCAGGGTGTATCCTGCCTTGATGCCCGATGACTCCTGAGATAGGCGCAGGCTCCCCGTGACCCGAGGTAGTTCGGATAAGCGGTAGAAAATGGATGGATGGATAGATATAATAACTGTTTGACTCTCATTTCACTGAATTTAAAAGTAAAATGTTGTTGTCTGGTCAAGGGGTACTTGGCTTTAAAAATCATAAAAAGGGGTACTTAAGCTAAAAAGTTTGAGAACCACTGCTCTATGTGACAGCATTTCATTCTGAAAATAATAATAAGTGTAAACATCTGGAGACTTTTCATTAGAGTGGATTAAACTTTCAGACTTGAAGCTGTTTTACTTGCACAACAAATCCCATAAGGCTGTTCTGTGTCCCCAGGTAAAGCTGCACATGCAGGTTGCTATGGGAACTGGCCGTGCTCGAGGTTCAGTGACTTGAGGCACAAGGGCTGCAGTGTCCTCATATGGTCTCCGAAAACCATGTGTGTTTGTTGATGTGTCCGTCTGTCCGTTTGTCCATGTGTGTGTGTGTCTGTTCCCGCACATGTGTGTGGCGGATCTTCTATGGCTTGGCTGGTGTCAAGTGTGGAAGAATTTGACATCTCTGTTCATCTCTGAACAGCTACATTACATTTTTCTTGGTTTAAAGTCCCAGTGACACTAAAAATTACAATTCTTTTTTTTCATGAAATATTGCTGCGTTTACAGTAAATGGCTTATCACTGTGCGTCATTTTCTTTTTAAAATTCATGAGCCTTCATAATCTTCAGTTAAAATCTCAAAATGCACTTCCACCCTGAAATGACGATCCATCTCAAATTATGTAAATATGACGGGTTGGGCGGAGCATCAGTTAACTCCTCCCCTTCATCTGTCAGCTGCCAGTTTCATTTCAAAATCAATGCAACCACAGTTTTTCACATTTCGATCAATTCGCAGTGAAAAACGCAAGCCTTTGGTAACTGACAAACATTTAACAGATTTTGCGAGGTATGTGAACCCCTGAGCCTAAATCTATATTTCTTAATATATTTTTCTATTCTTTCCCCTGAGGGTTTTTGATAAAAGCTGTGTTGATTGTTTCATTGTACATCTGTTCCATCTCTGTTTATCCCTGATATTTTTTTTGTGGGGCAGAATGTGATTATTATAGAAAATGAGAGAAAGGGAAAGAGACCGAAACATTATGTGTAAGGGGCGGCTGATGTAAGATGGAGGATAAACAGAACAAACATGCAGAAGATTTAAAGAGAAAATGGTCCACAGATATCAAACAAAAGGCAGAAGAAACGCTGTTTTGTCCTGCTGTTATACTCCGTGTGTGCGCGTGTGTATTTCTATGCGTGCTTTTATTGCTTTTTCTCCAGATGGGAGCACTTAAAAGCTTTGTCTCTCCAGGGGGGAAAATATCTGTTTCCTGGTTTCCTCTTTAGAAAAACATACCCTTACCTCCATAAATAATTAACGTGCAGTTCACATTTCTGTCAACTAGAGGCGCTGCGGAGGATCTCTGAGAAATACAGAGTTTTCCAATGTCTAGTCTGAATGAAATTAGAACAGGGAAAGTAGAGCTTCCTCTGCTAAATCCCTTCACGCTATCCGTCTGGACCTACTTTTACATTTCATGCCAATTAATTTGCAATTTTTTTTTAATTATGCGTTTAGTAGGACACACCTTACAGACAAATAAAGTGCAAACTCTCTCTTTCTATCCGTCTGTCTGTCACCATATGAACTAAATCACAATTCAGGAGGTGCATGGTCCAATTTGGCATAACATAACTGCAGACGATGCATCTCACAACGTTTGCTGCTTTGGTAACCTTTTTGAGCTCAACATTGATGTGGTATCAATATCAGCCGGGTGAAATAAAATCATATCCTTAATATAAGACCTGATATCACTTAAAGAGTAACTATTATGTGAATTTGAAGGTCCTACTTTGGTTAATGGATTGTCCAACAACAAGTTTACGTACATACACGCTGTAAAAACATTTTCATTTTCTAATAATAGGCAGTTATTATTATCTTACTTCTTGACTGACTCTCAAATGATTAGTTCGGCGATTCATCTGTCTAATCCCCTCCTTTCTGTCAGCCTACTCTGATCTGATTGGACAGTTGCTGTAGTCTGTTGTGATTGGTCTACCATGTGAAGTGTCGCAAATGGAACCTAGTCGGGCATTTAACAGAGTGACACAAATCCTATCCGGAACTGAAATTAGAATAACAGACGACTCGTTTTTCGCCAAGCCAATAACTTGTTATTCGTTCACTTTCAGCTTTACAACTTGGCAGACTGCATTCAGCAACATTAAACGCACCGCATGAAATGTAATATGAAGGACATATTTACTCTTAAAGCCCATCATAAAAAGAGTGAACTGAGTAGATTATTTGTTTGCACTGTTTAGAAAAGTCTTTTTCGTGCTGTATAGAGCATATACACCCTTAAAAGTGTATATTTCCAGAATGTTCTTTGTGGGGCTACGTGGTTTGCTAAAGAACCTTTAACATCCATAGAACAATTCTACTGCAAACAATGAAACGTAAGAAAGGAGTAAAGGAGAGGAAAAAAGAGGAAGCTAACATGGTACTTCAATGGCATTGCTCCAAAGAAGCCATTTTACCACTTTGTTTGTTTGTTGTGTAGATGTGTTGATGCAGCGCCATTGCTGTTTTAGCTTGAGGTGAGGTTATCAAGCTGCAAGGGGTTCTCAAATCACATA